>OY755193.1:11208511-11404690 GCA_963576735.1 Bedellia somnulentella
GTGTAAAAAAGAAACAAAGGATAGAGAAATTTCGCGCTGGATGCCAACTGACACTGTAGCTCAGTTGGCAGAGCGACGGGGGCGTATACCCGAAGGTCGCGGGTTCGAACCCCGCCAGTGTCGAAATTTTTCTTTCCTTTAATAACATCTTTTATTTATGAGTAATAATCCCCACATGAGGAATTCATGTCAAAAAACATTAAATTATGTGATAGTTAGGCGTTTCCAACATTTGCATTCTATCTGAAAAGGTAGACAAGTGGCCGTCCGAATTATTTAAAATTCGGAGGTAGGAAACGCAAACACTACTTGAACGTGTAAAAAAGAAACAAAGGATAGAGAAATTTCGCGCTGGATGCCAACTGACACTGTAGCTCAGTTGGCAGAGCGACGGGGGCGTATACCCGAAGGTCGCGGGTTCGAACCCCGCCAGTGTCGAAATTTTTCTTTCCTTTAATAACATCTTTTATTTATGAGTAATAATCCCCACATGAGGAATTCATGTCAAAAAACATTAAATTATGTGATAGTTAGGCGTTTCCAACATTTGCATTCTATCTGAAAAGGTAGACAAGTGGCCGTCCGAATTATTTAAAATTCGGAGGTAGGAAACGCAAACACTACTTGAACGTGTAAAAAAGAAACAAAGGATAGAGAAATTTCGCGCTGGATGCCAACTGACACTGTAGCTCAGTTGGCAGAGCGACGGGGGCGTATACCCGAAGGTCGCGGGTTCGAACCCCGCCAGTGTCGAAATTTTTCTTTCCTTTAATAACATCTTTTATTTATGAGTAATAATCCCCACATGAGGAATTCATGTCAAAAAACATTAAATTATGTGATAGTTAGGCGTTTCCAACATTTGCATTCTATCTGAAAAGGTAGACAAGTGGCCGTCCGAATTATTTAAAATTCGGAGGTAGGAAACGCAAACACTACTTGAACGTGTAAAAAAGAAACAAAGGATAGAGAAATTTCGCGCTGGATGCCAACTGACACTGTAGCTCAGTTGGCAGAGCGACGGGGGCGTATACCCGAAGGTCGCGGGTTCGAACCCCGCCAGTGTCGAAATTTTTCTTTCCTTTAATAACATCTTTTATTTATGAGTAATAATCCCCACATGAGGAATTCATGTCAAAAAACATTAAATTATGTGATAGTTAGGCGTTTCCAACATTTGCATTCTATCTGAAAAGGTAGACAAGTGGCCGTCCGAATTATTTAAAATTCGGAGGTAGGAAACGCAAACACTACTTGAACGTGTAAAAAAGAAACAAAGGATAGAGAAATTTCGCGCTGGATGCCAACTGACACTGTAGCTCAGTTGGCAGAGCGACGGGGGCGTATACCCGAAGGTCGCGGGTTCGAACCCCGCCAGTGTCGAAATTTTTCTTTCCTTTAATAACATCTTTTATTTATGAGTAATAATCCCCACATGAGGAATTCATGTCAAAAAACATTAAATTATGGCACGAATTGCCTAGTTTTTCGCTCTGACAGCTAACTGCCATACCATTGCCCAGCTAGGCAACCACGCCGCCGCCGCTATCCACCATGTCCATGTACCGTAGACCTAAAATAACATAGACATAAACATGTAAAGTTTAAATATAAACACATAATATGGTTAAAATGTGGATTAATGATAAGTTTTAAATTTTTAACGTTCAAAAAATGTTAGTATTTAACTTAATTTTAAAGAATATACTTTTTTACTATTTTTTTACTTTTTATTTGAATTTATCGTATGCTGTGTAGTGTTGACTAAGAATAGCACTACCACATTTCTTCCGGTGGGTGTACGTAAGAGGCGACTAACAATATTGGGGATTTTAAGGGATTTTGGGCGATGCGGTTGGAGACCCATCACCAACGATACTTTATTTCACAATCTTTTCCCCACTCAACTTCCAAAAGTGGCTGAGGAATTTCTAATTCCTTAGCTTTGGCTACCCCTTCTAGGGATTTATAGCCGTGAGTATATGTATATATGAATTTATCGTAAATTCTGCAAAATTAAGTCACAAGATCAGTCCCAAACATATATTAAATCAAGAGTAACTAATCATGTTAAGTGATTTTTTAAACAACACTACTACAGCCTACAAAACTTTAAAAGCCGATCTTTATCTGTTCATTTTTAAAATTAAATGTCATACAAAATGGCTAAGGGTTTTGGGGCTTATAAAGTAAATGTTGCGTGATGTGGTTGGAGACCAATCACATACAATCCTTTATTTTATAATAATTTACATACATACATATACTCACGGCTATAAATCCCATGAAGGGGTAGCCAGAGCTAAGGAATTAGAAATTCCTCAGCCACTTTTGGAAAGTTGAGTGGGGAAAAGATGGTTAGATCAAGGTTGTTGGTGATGGGTCCACCGCACCTCCCAAAAATCTCTTAAAAGCCCCATTACCGTTAGTCGTCTCTTACGTACACCCACCGGAAGAAATGGGATAGTGCTATTTTAAGCCGACACTACACAGCCATATAATAATTTGTCTACTAAACATCCAAAAGTGGCTCAGGCATTTCTTATCCTAAAGCTATGGCTACCCTTTTGGAATTTATAGGCGTAAATATATGTAGGAATGTAGGTATGAACCATTCAATACTCTATCCATTGTAAAATAATAAACAAATAAAAAAATATATGAAAAGATGTTAATGTAAGGAGTTCTTGTTGCTTTTTCTATTTAAATTTACCTTCTAAAGCGACAGTAGAGTCACTAGGTTGGCATGAGACCGTCGGATGCCAATAAAAGAAGCGAAGCGAGCAATTGGCCTAGACCTCGCTTTTATAACATACCCTTTAAGGGCCAGCGCTGACTGCCGGCATGGCATGGCAAAGGATTTCGGTACAGATATAGCATTTTTAATCTTATTACTATGCACATAGAATTCATTTTGACACAACGATGCCGAGGGAGGCCGCGGTAAGACAGAACGTCGGCATCGTTGTGTCAAAATGAAGTAAAATGAATTCTATACTCATGGTAATAAGATTAAAAATGCTATATCTGTACCGAAATCCTTTGCCATGCCATGCCATGCCATGCCGGCAGTCAGCGCTGGCCCTTATATTATAAATCGATAAAGGACATCAAACTAAACAACTTTGCCCATGGAATGCCTATCTAAAATATAGTAATTTACAAAAAAATATATGATTAAAAATTGTCGTACCTAGTTCAAACTGAGAATGTATAGAATGAGATTCTTTACTTCAGTGAAAATAATAAATAAAATAAAAACATCTGATCTATGCTTTTCGCGCTGTAAATAAAAACATAACATCTTTCGGTGTTTAGTTCGATCGATTTATAATATAAAAAGGGTATGTTATAAAAGCGAGGTCTAGGCCAATTGGAAAAAACTGTAAAATACCGAAAGAAGAATTTGCATATTTCAGGGTTCTGAGTTGAGCCGTTGGGGAGGAGTACGATCACAACGAAATGCAAAAGTCGGGGGTAAATGGAGCTTCGCTCCAATTAAATTTAATGTATACAAAATATTGAGAAATAAATATTTGTTTTTATTAAAATCTCTCAAACCGACCAAAACCCATAAAAACGACCACTCACATAATAATCCACGACACTATACATCAGTATAGTTTTAATTCCACCGACAGACCGTTTGAGTATATCTCTGCCAGCCTCTTCAGGGAATTGTATGTAAGCTGTGACAGTGGTGATGAGAGCCATCACCATCAACGGATGGCAAATGATGCAGATGATGATTGCTAAGCGTTTGCGGTATTTGCTGGAAGAACAAAGTTTATTTAGCTCAATACTCACTCATTTATTAGTTAGTTCTTATTTATAGATAAATTCATGGTTCTACATTGAAGACCCCATGGGGCACAGAAATTTCTTATATCTAAGTTATTTTACAATAAAATTGCTGTGTAGTGTCGGGTTAGAATAGCACTACCCCATTTCTTCCGGTGGGTGTACGTAAGAGGCGACTAACGGCATTGGGGCCTTTAAGGGATTGTTGGGCGATGCGGTTGGAGACCCATCACCAACAACCTTTATTTTACCATCTTTTCCCCACTCACATTTCCAAAAGTGGCTGAGGAATTTCTAATTCCTTAGCTCTGGCTACCCCTTCTAGGGATTTATAGCCGTGAGTATATGTATGTATGTATGTGTATTAATTCAGAAGAGCATGTATGTCTATCACTCATTGCATCACTGTTTATGTGTAAGTATACTAATAGTGTGTTACATTAAATCACGCTTTTGTTTTCGCTAGTGTAGGCGCTGACTGAAAAATCAGTGTTGTGATGTAAAAGTCACAACTTTTGCTGAATCAGTTCTTTTTTGCTGTTGGAGGGCACAAATTTAAATACATACATATACTCACGGCTTTAAACCCCTAACGGGGTAGCCAGAGCTTTGGAATGAGAAATTCCTCAGTCACTTTTGGAAGTTATTTGGGGTAAAGATGGTAATAATAAATAAATGTTTTTGGTGACGGGTCCCCAACCACATCGCCCAAAAAAACACTTAAGGGCCTCCCCGCATTTCGCAGCTATTGCGCTCACTCTTACGTCAAATTTACTGAGAGTGACAGGGACGGAAAAAACGCGCGCGCAGGATAAATGTAGTTTATTTAGTTTTATTGAAATACTATAATGTTTAAATGAAAAGTTAAACATCGAAGTTACAGATCTTAAAGCTACGCGTATATAGACACATAATGAGTTCACATGTATGTTATGCCAGTGGAGCCTATACGGTTTTTATGAAAACAAAGCATGTTCCACTTCAATTTTTTTCATCATATTTTTCAACAAATTATTAAAATGTTAAACATCAAATTTTAACACCATGAACTAATCACAAACATATATTTTATTCATGTCATATCAATATCATCAAATCTGACTTTATAGAATTTCCAAACAATCAGTATCAACCTATTTTTCCGGGGACGCCCTTAAGAAGCCCCACACCCTCACTCGCCTCTTACGATAACCCACGGGTAGAAATGGGGTAGTGTTATTGTAAGCCGACCCTACACGGCAAAATTAAAATAATTTTATCTTTATTTATTCTTTATACTAAAGATAGTAAAAAAGAAGTAATTTTAATAAGTCAAATATAAATTTTTATAACATTAAAAACCTACCCCATACTTTGAACACTAGAGGCCACCAAACAAGCCGGCGCCAACACAATCGCCAAGGCAATCGCCGCGGCGATATTAAGCAATGCGGCGGTCACAAGTACAGTGGCGATTATCACAGATACTAGCACTTTCAGTACATCTGGGGTTTGAGATACAAATACAGGGAATAAGGCGAATAATAGAGATATTAGTATTGTTGTTGCTAGTACTGAGTTTTCTGGGGTTATGTTGTAGGTTGCTCCTGTGAAAGAAAAAATCATGTTGAATAGAAGAAAAAAAAACACAATGTTTCAAGACCAGATAACAAATCATTCTTATAAAGAAAGGTCCAAAGCGAGAAGAATAAAGTGCACGTTTGAAAAGAATAATTTATGTTAGGGAAGCAAGAGAGATTTATCATAATAGTGTAAAATGGTAGTGTGTAATGGTTTATTTATCACGGTTGTTAACGGTGAGGGAAAACATCGTGAGGAAACCCACATGGCTGAGTTGTAATTAGTCATGTGACAGTGTATTCGTACAAAACGGCGATAGGCCTGCCCCCTATCACGTGAGTACACTGTCCATGCAAAACGTGGGTACTCTGAACACCAGGTGACAAAGTCACGTGATGTTCAGAAGTATTAATACCTCTGCCAAACCCTTCGGGGATATTCGGCGTGAACGTTTATGTTATGTTATGTAAAATGGTAATCGATAGTATCTGTCCACCCCATTGGGAAGAATGAGCATGGGTATAAGAAAGTAAGTAAGTTTATTGCACATAGCAAAAGAAAAATTTTTGAATTATAAATATACAGCGATAATGTTTAAGTTTGTTTTGGTAGTTGATGTTCGATCTTGTTCCAAGATTGAACTAGTAAACTTAAAACCAATTCCTTAGCTTGTATTTTTATTGTTTCAATTTTGTTACATACATACTTACATATACTCACGGCTATAAATCCCTAGAAGGGGTAGCCAGAGCTAAGGAATTAGAAATTCCTCAGCCCCGTTTGGAAAGTTGAGTGGGGAATGGTAAAGTAAAGGTTGTTGGTGATGGGTCTCCAACCGCATCGCCCAAAAATCCCTTAAAAGCCCCAATACCGTTAGTCGCCTCTTACGTACACCCACCGGAAGAAATGGGGTAGTGCTATTCTAAGCCGACACTATACAGCAATTTTGTTACTACAATAAATAAATAAAAGATGTTATTAAAGGAAAGAAAAATTTCGACACTGGCGGGGTTCGAACCCGCGACCTTCGGGTATACGCCCCCGTCGCTCTGCCAACTGAGCTACAGTTACAGCACAGGCGGGTTCGAACCCCGCCAGTGTCGAAATTTTTCTTTCCTTTAATAACATCTTTTATTTATGAGTAATAATCCCCACATGAGGAATTTATGTCAAAAAACATTAAATTAATAAATAAATAGTTAAAATGACCAACTCACCAACCCAACTGCCCCATAAAGGGGTAGACACAGCGACTATTCCAGCCAAGTGTAGAATTCCAATATTGAGAACAACACTTAAGAATACGCCAGTCGACTTTTGGGATATTTCTGAAAATAAAAAGAAGTGATAGATGAAGAATTAAAGAAAGAAAAATTTATTTGTATAATGGTACAAAAGGGGAAAAAATTGGAATTAAGTATCAAAATATCAAGACTCTAGATTCTATACTTTCCTGAATAAAGATTATGGCGCATGCAATGTTATGAGTATGTGGAAGATACTAACACAACAATATTTTTATAATATACATACATACATATACTCACGGCCATAAATGCCTAGAAGGGGTAGCTAAACTAAAGGGTAAAACTAGAAGTTTCTCAGCCACTTTTGGAAAGTTGCGGGGAAAAGATGGCAAAATAAAGGTTGTTGGTGATGGGTCTCCAACCAAATCCCTTAAAAGCCCTGATACCGTTAGTCGCCTCTTACGTACACCCACCGGAAGAAATGGGGTAGTGATATCCTAAGCCGACACTACACAGCTCACAGTTTTATAATACAGTAGGAAAGATAGTAAAATAATAAAAAAAATGTATATAAAAAATATAAACATGCTAAATGCAATAAGTGGCTGATAAAAAAGAGTTACATGTGCTTTTAATTACCGTAACTGGTTAATCTTCTATACTTATAATAAATCTGTAGAGAGGTCAATTCTGTACATTAAATATATTTTCAAAATAACTATCAGGGGGTGATAAGTGATCGATACTGATGCCAAAAATGCAATCAGTAAAATTTTTGTCTGTCTGTCGGTTTGTATGTTCCTTATGGAAACAAAAACTACTCAAGAGATTTTAACGAAACTTGGTAGAATTATCCTTCATACTCCTGGGCAGGTTATAGTGTACTTTTCAGCAGAGTAGTGAAGGGGAATTTCGGGCAATTTTGGGAAAACGGGGGAAGTTACTCCATTTTTTAAGCTTCCGTCGCCTGTGCAGCCTTAATGGTTACATTTACATAGAAATCATATATCGCGGAAATATTGAACATAAAATTGTCTAAAAAATATCCTTGAACAGCATATGTCTATCTTTTATGGTTGACTCACAATAACACGTGTAACTCCTGATAGCTTAGCAGTTCAGAGCATCCTGATTATATTTGTTTACTCTTACGTTTATAGTTCTCTCATTCATCTCTCATTTAAAAAAGTTTACATTATTACCTATTCAATAAAAAAATAATCATAGAAATCGGTAATGAAACACCAAACTAATACATGAAATAAGCCATCGCGTCCTATCGTCGCACGTGAATACTGAATACTGCTATAAGGATTATTTTTTAGTAATGGTTGCGCGCGCAATAGATAGCCGGGAGTATATGTATGATGTATGCAAAGTTTGTAACTCTGATTGTTTGTTTGCATGGGTGTATTTTCAGAGATATTGAACCGTTCATTAAAGCGCTTTTACAATCACAAAGCTCCACTATTCAGGAGTGCTTTATGTTGCGCTAAATTTCACAAAGGTTGAGCAGTGATTGAAGAAACCGCAGATATTTTTAAAACTATGCTACCCGTGCGAAGCTGGGCCGATCCACTAGTTAATAATAAAAACAAACACTTAATATGAAAATTTGTAATATATTTTTTACCTTAGTTAAGGTGATTTTTGAACAATTCTATTACTAAAGTCATTATATAAAAAACATTGTTTTCTTTTAATAAATAACTATTTTTAAAATCAATCAATAATCCTAATAAAAACAACTCTGTAACTTACCAAAATCTTTAGACGCTTTCAATAGATCATCTCTCTCTTTAACTTTCTTATCTCCACTTTCTTCTTTTTTTTCTGTCTCATCATCTGCTATCTTCTTTTTGTCTGCTGTCTCACTCTTCTCGTCATGAATCGCTAACCATATTTGTAGGGCACGAAGAAGCAAGGCAGCGCATATTAAACATATACACGGCATATATTGACCTGAAAAAATTGGAAAGGCTAATAATAACAATTGTTACGTGATCGGCTTACATAAAGGGAAGTAATAAAAACTCCAATAGTAAAATAAAAATTGTTCTTACAAAAAAAAAAAAACTGCCAAATATACTAAATTTCCGACTACTTTTGTCCGAGTAAAAATGATGAAATGACCGAATGACATACTTAAATCTTCGAAAAATTAATGTGTCTGTTTATTGCCACAATACTTTTTTACCAAGTAAAATCATGTTCTACTGATAACATTGCTTTGTAATTTTTACCTTTACTTGCCTACAAGTTATTCATAAATTACTACACGTTTCATAGGGATTATGCATTAAAGGTGTTCTCGTTTTATACATAACCTAACCTAGCTAAATGTGACCTAACTTTTCTTCACCTGCAGGAGGCTTTAGAATCCTCAACCCCCCCAATGGATAAACTTGTCGGAGGTTCGGTATTTTATTCGGAAGTTTAATATATTTTACATACATACATACATATACTCACGGCTCTAAATCCCTTAACGGGGTAGCCAGAGCTTTGGAATGAGAAATTCCTTAGCCACTTTTGGAAGTTGATTGGGGAAAGGATGGTAATAATAAATGTTTTTGGTGACGGGTCTCCAACCGCATCGCCCAAAAACCACTTAAAAAGCCCCTATACCCGTAGTCGCCTCTTACGATCGCCCACGGGTAGAAAGGGGTAGTGTTATTCTAAGCCAACACTACACGGCAAATATATATTTATATAATAATATATAATAATAATATATTTTATTATTTCATCATTCGAAGTTAAATATATTTGTAAGTAAAAATGTAATTTGATCCTGTTCATAGGTGTTTGTTAAATTTACATACATACACACATACATTACATATACACGGCTCAAATCCCTAGAAGAGGTAGCCAGAGCTAAGGAATTAGAAACTCCTCAGCCACTTTCGGAAAGTTGAGTGGGGAAAAGATGGTAAAGTAAAGGTTGTTGGTGATGGGTCTCCAACCGCATCGCCCAAAAATCTCTTGAAAGCCCCAATACCGTTAGTCGCCTCTTACGTACACCCACCGGAAGAAATGGGGTAGTGCTGTTCTAAGCCAACACTACACGAAGAAATGTTTGTTTAATTTATTTAACTTTTTCGGTATGTTTTGGGCATTTTTAGGCTGGTTTATTAGAATAATAGTCGGACAGATATAGTTGGAGATTCATTTATTTTTCGGAACCATTATTTCCTTTACATAAATTAGACTATACAGAATATTACAGAAAATACCACCATTGTTGAGCTGAGCGAGAAGTCGGGCCATTTCTTTGTGATAGAACTCCTCTGAAACGGCTGAACTGTTTTTTTTTATATTTTTTTTATTTTAACCAATTATGGCGCAGTGATCAAGTGGACATTGTCGTAAGGTAAGGTAATGCAACCATATCGTGATCGTACTATTGAGGAGTAATCACCGAAAAACTATTTTCCTATTACAGTCAATAGAAAAAAGTTAATGACTGGGGTTTACCTAACTCGCTCAGCTCAATTCATTTCAATCTAAATTTGCATTGAAGTATTTGTAATTTTAAAAATGAACCCAAGCTTCTTAAATTCGAGGTCGCATACGGAATTACCGAGTGTTTCTGTAATCGACTATTTCTATAACCTTCACTTTCTTTAGCTCGTTTTGCATTATACTTTTCTCTCGCTTTTTGAAGCCTTCGCTTACGTTGTGTTGCAGTTTCTGTTTTATCTGTGTGTGTATTTTTTATATATTTTTTTACCATTTGTGGTAGATTCAGGCTGGATTAATCAGATACCTAAATAAATTACAGATTCAGTTTCTAAATTTAAATCTTATTATTATATGCCATTTAGTGGCTGCGCCCATCTAAAATATTGATTTGGTATAGTGCACTGTATGGCGACCATCTTTGATTTTAATTTTGCATATTAAATTGTATTCTACTTGTTGAGACCTTTCATTTGATACCCATATTGATGGGATTGATAAAACCTACGTTATCCGCCATTTTGTAGCGGCCGCATCTTGAATTTCATTTTTTTATAGTATATTGTATTCTGCTTGTTGAGCCCTTTCATTTGGTACCCATATTGATGGGATAAATAAAACCTAAATTATCCGCCATTTTGTAGCGGCGGCCATCTTGAATTTATAATGATAATGAATAAATATAATTGTATTGTCACCAAAATCCAAAGTGTATACAAAATTTCAGATTAATCGGTTGATAGGAAGAGGGTGAAATTTGAATTACTAAATTTGACCCAAGAATAAAACAAACGGGGTGAGCTAAATAAAACCGTTTAATAATAAAACCGTTTAAAAAAATTATACCATACATATTCTCACTGCTTTAAACCCCAAAAAAAGAAGTAACTAAAGCTACAGAATTGGACACTTTTGGAAAATGAGTAGAGGAAAGATTAAGCCACATCGCACAAAAATCACTTGAAAAGGCTTAAAACCTTAACTCGCCTCTTACGACACCTATGGAAAGAAATGGCTTAATGCTATTCTTAGAGACACACTTATATTAAATCGCAAGTAAGTAAATCAATTAGAATTTTGGGCGATGCGGTTGGAGACTCATCACCAAAAACCTTTATTTTTACCATCTTTTCCCCACTCAACATCCAAAGTGGCTGAGGAATGTATAATTCCTTAGCTCTGGCTACCCCTTCCAGGGAAATATAGCCGTGAGTATATGTATGTAAGTATTTATGTAAGTAAATCAAATCACTTACCAATAGAAAGAAACCGATCCGTAGACAGTAGTAGATAGAAGAAATAGCTCTGATGGAATCTCTCAAGAAGATTATTCAAAGACCTCATAGTGGCTTCAAGCGCTCGACCCAGTCTTCTAAAGCCTAAGGGGTGGGAAGGGGCTCGAGGGGCCCGATTTGAAGGTGAGTAGGGTGTAGAAGGCGATTTGCCACCTTTCCATGTGATAGCTTCTGCTGTGCAACGTGGTAGAAGACCGTGGTTACCACTTGGGGACTGAGGAAGATTTTTTTTGATATTTGAATGTTTTGTTCATAAAAGCCTCATGTGAGGATTATTAATAGTCAATTTAGGGAAGGGATTATTTGCTGTGTAGTGTCGGCTTAGAATAACACTACCTCATTTCTGCCGGTGGGTGTACGTGAGAGACGATTGACGGTATTGGGGCTTTTAAGGGATTTTTGGGCGATGTGGTTGGAGACCCTATCACCAAGAAACTTTATGTTACCATCTTTTCCCCATTCAACTTTTGCAAAAGTAGCTGAGGAAGTTCTAATTCATTAGCTCTGTATGATATATGGTATAGGATATATAGTATATGTGTGTATGTAGTTGTTAAGAGAACGAACAATCAAACTTAGAACCTCCTTTTTTTGAAGTCGGTTAAAAAGCAACGCAATTGATAAATGAATGTATAAATCTCCTATAAATAACATACATACATATACTCACGGCTATAAATCCCAAGAAGGGGTAGCCAGAGCTAACGAATTAGAAATTCCTCAGCCACTTTTGGAAATTTGAGTGGGGAAAAGATAGTAAAAATAAAGGTTGTTGGTGATGGGTCTCCAACCGCATCGCCCAAAAATCCAATAAAAAGCCCCAATACCCTTAGTCGCCTCTTGCGACACCCGAGGGTAGAAAGGGGTAGCGACATTCTAAGCCGGCACCACACGGCAATAATTTCTTACATACATAAATATACTCAAGACTATAAATTCCGAAGACCTATAGCCACAGCTTTATAATTTGAAATTCCTCAGGCATTTTCGGACGTTAAGTTAGAAAGAGATTGTAAAAAAAATGTAACTGAGGGCACATCACCCACAATCGTTTAAAAAGCTCCTATACCCTGAGTCATTTCTTATAACACTCGCGGGAAGAAATGACATAAACATTATAACATAAACGTTCACGCTGAATATACCCGAAGGGGTTGGCAGAGGCACTAATACTTCTGAACATCACGTGACATCGTCACCTGGTGCTCAGAGTACCCACGTTTTGCATGGACAGTGTACTCACGTGATAGGGGACAGGCCTATCGCCGTTTTGTACGAATACACTCTTACAAGACTACATAGAACTTAGCCATGTGGGTTTCCTCACGATGTTTTCCCTCACTGTTAACAACCATGATAAATTATCCACACATATGCCTTTAGAAAAGTAAGACCCGGGATTTGAACACTAGTCGTTTGCACGATAACCGGTGTTCTACCCATTGAGCTATCACGATTGCTGCACCCGAAGAAATGGGGTAGTGATTTTCTAAGCCGAAACTACACAGCTACACTATATTATATTTATACATTTATTGCTTTCACAGAATTACTTAATTTAATTTATCTTTTCTAAAGATATATTTGTGGTTAATTTATTATGGTGGTCAACGGTGAGGGAAAACATCGTGAGGAAACCCACATGGCTAAGTTGTACTTCATCATGTGACAATGTATTTGTACAAAACGGCGAGAAGCCTGCCCCCTATCACGTGAGTACGCTGTCCAAGCAAAACGAGGGTACCTACTCTGGACACTAGGTGGTGCTGGCACTTGATGTTCAGAACTATTGGTACCTCTGCGAACCTCTTCCGGGATATTCGGCGTGAACGTTTGAGTTTGAGGGAATTGCTTACCCCAGATAACATAGCAAGTAGCATTTCAAATGTTGTCTTGGCATTATCTTTCCACTGATTTACAGCACTACGGCGACGGACCCAGGATCGGCTGTAGGGAAGAAAGATGGAAATTATTTATTTAGCATAAAAAAATATTCTTTTAAAGCATCTATTTATAAATTACACCTATTAAATTCTGTATGTATTATATCATACTATCTATCTATTTTTATAAGCTTTACTATATTTATTCATTGGTATGTGCTTGCGTAAATTTTGTTAGTATTTCAAATGTTGTTGCTTATGAAATAAGACATTATTATTATCACTTTTATACGTTACTATCTAACTTTGTAATTATTATTTTTATTTAAATTTGGCGGTGTCGGCTGAAAACCAGCGTGTCTCGGAACGGTCTGAGTCCCGTTCCAGACACACATGCTGAGACGATACCCTTTTGGCAATGTACATTTATTTCTTTTCATGTTTTTTTTTCTTTTTATATCTTTGTGTTTTTATTCTTATTACGTTTCATTTTGTTTTTGTGTGTGTTTGTTAATTTGCCAAATAAATGTCTTTTACTTTACTTTACTTTTACTTTTACCATTTATTAAAAAGTATTGAACACTCTTATGGAAAACTAAAGGGAGTAAACTAAACAAAGACAGAAAAATAGAAAGACAAAAAATACATTACATTAAAGGAAAACACATCCTAATTTTAGGTCACAAAGGTATAACCAAAAAAACATACTTTACGTTATATACCATAAGATTTAATTTCAAGGCAGTATATTTCTTTTGGGCTAATAATCCTATGCATTGTAGATTTTTAAGCCCTTTGGTGACATAGATGACTTGTGATGGTAATTATCACAAGCAGTAAATATTTTCCATTCCATCTTAAATATCTTTATTTATTTATCTTTGTTATTTGTACATAATTTTTGATTCATTTTTACATTTATATACATAATCTACTAACAATAGCACCCTAAGATTAATGTATGTACTAAACAAAATTATGGATTTGCATTGTCCGAAATAAATGAGTTTTATTTTATTTTATTTTTTTACCTCGAATGAAAAGCTTGAGGCACACCAGCTTTATCAAGTAACTTAGAGGCAACATTTACCAAGTCCAAGTTTGGCAGTTGTCCGTTCAAACCTTCTACTTTCAACTCTATGAAATCTGAAAAAAGATGATTTATGTTAATTTATTTCCTTGATTTATATCACGCCTGCCCTCTATCACGTGAGTACACTGTCCATGCAAAACGTGGGTACTCTGAACAACAGGTGACAAAGTCACGTGATGTTCAGAAGTATTAGTACCTCTGCCAACCCCTTCGGGGATATTCGGCGTGAACGTTTATTTTATGTTATTTGTTATGATTTATATATTTGTTGCTATAAAGTTATTTATTGGCAGTAAAGGTAGATGTGAATATAAGTAAAATTGTTATATAAAATTCTCAGTTAATAAATACAAAGTTCAAAAGATTAGAATACAAAGGTTTTCTCACACCAAAATCTACATTCATAGATATACTCACGCCATTAGTTTCAATTGGGAGACAGACTATTAATTGCCACGTTGTTCAATCTTGGCAAACCTCTCTAGCTTTGTTTACATCCATCAATCTTTTCAGACATGTCCTTATATTCTTTATACTTTAGACACCTGCCTTTTAGAGCAAATTCTCTAAATGATCTCTTAAAATATGTATGTATGTATCTGCTGTGTAGTGTCGGTTAAGAATAGCACTACCCCATTTCTTCCGGTGGGTGTACGTAAGAGGCGACTAACGGTATTGGGACATTTAAGGGATTTTTGGGCGATGCGGCTGGAGACCCATCACCAACAACCTTTATTCTACCATCTTTTGCTCACTCGTGTTCCAAAAGTGGCTGAGGAATTTCGAATTCCTTAGCTCTGGCTACCCCTTCTAGGGATTTGTATTTGGCCGTGAGTATATGTATGTATGTTAAAATATGTCCTCCATGGCCCTCCTCTACTGCCATTACAATCTATATCAAAATCTATGTTTAGTAAAAACATAAGATCAAATAAATACTTACGTATATCAGGAGTTTCAATCTCCAAGTTAAGTCCAGCCTGTATGGCCCCAGCTTTTGCCGGCAAGGTGCCACTATCGAGGGTGTTGGCAGAGGTACTATAAAGTGGGGCATTATAGGCTCTTAGCCAGGCTTCCATGCCTAACTGCTCGTGTTGGGTTATCAGAAATATTAGGTCTTTGGCCCAGTATTGTTGAGCTGAAAATGATAATTAAAAAAGTTATCAATAAATTTTCAGTAAAATAAGTTTACTATAAAAAAGGGTTGGGTGCAGTTTCAAAGGCAACTTGAGCCTATAAGTACATTATAGAACACACAATAATGTCACCATGCACCTTCAATTGAGAGCCAGATATAAAATGTCAATTTCAAAATTGGCGGCGTCACCATTCCCCATAATTGGCCTATAGTTTTTAGTTTACTGGACTATTGCCTAACCATTCTATCTATCTTGCATGCACATTACATATATATATATATATATATATATATATATATATATATATATATATATATATATATATATATATATTAAATGGTGTTGGTAAAGTAACTATAAAGTGGGGCATTGTATACTCGTAACCAGGCTTCCACGCCTAGCTGTTCGTGTTGGGTTATCAGGAATATTAGGTCTTTGGCCCAGTATTGTTGAGCTGAAATTAGTATAAAAAGTGGTAATAATATAAAATATATATTTTTTTATATATATGAACTCAACATTTAAATTGTGAATCCCCAAAGGGGATGTGGAGATATTTATGTTTCTCAACATCTCATATATTTTTTGTCACTTGGGGTTCAGAGTACCCATGTTTCGCTTGAATAGTGTATTGTTGTTTACAAAAGAAGTATTCACAAAATTCATATCATATCCATTAATTTTAATTATTCAAATTTATTTGTATATTGTAAATAATGTTTGGTTAAACAGGAAACCTTTTTACCCTTATAATCACTTACTGTCAAGTCATTTTTTTATACTCAATTGAACTGAAAGAAACCTTGCATACCTCTAGCAAACTTGGCGAATGTCAACATAAATGCGATTCCAGCTGAGGTTCGGGTAAATGTCCCTTTATTGGTCAGTATGGAGCTGATATGAGTAAGGGTTCTCTACTCAGACAGTGTTAACTACAGGGACTATTCAGACTATTATACACACTTGTATATACTGATACTATCAGTCACTACACTACTCGAGAATATATACTGATATATTCACAAGTATTTGGGGGTAAACACAGTGGATCAAGAGGTCTGCCTAGCTACTGATTGGTACAAACTCCAATTTAGTAGCCAACTGAACTATAAAAAAATTAGCTACTGGTCTTACAATAAACCATGCGATCATACACCACCTACCTCACTTTTTTTTTTACATAATTTAACTACCTATATCTTGTGAATTACTGTCAAGCCATTTACTTATAGTATAGACTATCACAAATACTAAATGCGAAATATATATGTAGGAATGTAATTGTAATAAATACATCATACCTCTAGCAAACTTAGCGAATGCCAACATCAACGCAATTCCAGCCGAGGTTCCGGATAAATGTCCCTTTATTGGTCTGTATGGAGCTGATATGAGCAGTGACTCGCCACCGGAAGCACGTGGGGCACGGACTATTCCATACACATTTATACCATGGAATTCCTATTAACATATTTTTTTAATTAAATAAATAAACATATTCGCCTAGTGTGGAGACCAATGGTAATGTTATTTTGCAGCAACATAACGAATATTATATTAAAAGATTTGTAAGTTGTATTGTCCACGTTTATGGAAAAAAAAAATGATTTTTTAATTTTATTTTGTCGTTTTTTTTATATTTTCATTTTAACAAACACTTGTGTTCCTTGGTATTGTTGACAGCTATCTGTGCAGAGAATGCATAGAAAAAGAAAGATTCAACCCTTTTAAATCAGATTTGGATTATAAACATCAACAAAATTTATGCAAGCACTACATATTTTTACTAAGGTGTAGAATTTGTGAAGATAGGCCTTGTAGAGTTAGGGTGTGCAGAGAAAGCAACAACATGAGATTGGATAACTTTTCGATTGTGCAAGTCACATGGCCTCTATATGATTTATTTATATGGGACATGACATTCTTACACACATCTAGTAATAATAACAATTATAGATGAACATTTATTTCATTTACCCAAATAATTATTCACAATAAAACTAATTCATTTTTTCTTGGCAACATTTTAAAAATGAAAATATGTTAGGTGTGATCATTTCTACCTAAAGGTGTGCACTGCTGGACATTGGCCTTTCTATAGACAAAAATGCAATGGACTATACATCCATACATATATATGTCGTAGGATGATTTGATGTTTAGGTTTTTTGCAAAAAACCTAGGGATTTTGCAAAAATCCGGATAAATTAGACAACGGTTATAATATTTTCTAATCTAACTAGGTTTTTTGCAAAAAAACTAGTTGGTTTAGTAAGATTGTACTTCTTTAATGCTGATTGGCTGATTTCTGATTGCTCGCCTACACTTATTCTGATTGGTTCGTCATTGTGGTATTGAGATATTATAGCTCGAGTTATAAATGGTAAGAAATGAAAATACTTATTTGATACTAAGAATTAAATATATTTTTTTACTCTTTTGTTGGAGTAAAATTACAATCATGTTCGGACATATTATACACAGATCAAGTTACCCCAAACTAACTAACACTTGTATTATGGGATAGTAACTCAGCGATATATTTAATGTAATATAATACACATATGCTCATCACATAAATGTTGCTCTCAGCGGGGATCAAACCCGCAACCTCCACACTGAAAAGCTAGTCACCTATCCACTCGGCCACGGACGTGTTCAATATAGGTAGGAACAATAAAGTAAGTACGTTTTAAATTGTAGTATTGAGGTATTATAGTTAGAGTTATAAAGGGAAACGATAATACTATTTTTATACTTAGGAAATGTAGGTAGGAACAATGAAGTAAGTACGTCTTAATTAACAACCAATCAGAGATGACGTGTTTATGGGGCACTGCAATCGACCAATCAGTGTACAGTATTCATAAAAACTGACATTTCGTTTCAGAATCATACTAAACCAACTAGTTTTTTTGCAAAAAACCTAGTAAGATTAGAAAATATTATAACCGTTGTCTAATTATCCGGATTTTTGCAAAATCCCTAGGTTTTTTGCAAAAAACCTAAACATCAAATCATCCTACGACATATATACTGACAGCCATAAATCCCAAAGAGGGTTAGCCAGAGCTTTAGAGCTAGAAACTCCTCAGCCGCATTTGGAAGTTGAGGGGAGAAGCTGGTAGAAATAAAGTATCCTTGGTGATGGGTCTCCAACCGCATCGCCCAAAAACCACTTAAAAAAGCCCTATACACTTACTTCTATACAGGTATAATTGGCCGAGAAGTATCTTACTCACAATATGTCTTACCTGTCCTCTACCAAGTGGATAATGCAAAGTGAAGTTATGAGTCTGCACTTCTAGATTTATTTGAGCCATCTTTGCCACAAGCCATGGTACTGGCATATCGGATGAATCACTGTATTTTTCCTGAAAATCATGGAATAGAGAGTTAGCAGCACTTAATCATTCCAAAAACACAGAAGAAGATTTTTGCATGCATTTTAGAATAAGACATAGTTAAACAGAGAGGACTCAACTCATCATAAATAAATCCCAAAAAGTGGCAGCTTGAGCTTCAGAATTAGAAATTCCACAGCAACTTTATCGCCCGATTTCTGAATTGAGTATTCAAGCTGAGAATGACTTAAGTATCATTTTGTCTCATTCAGTTGTTAAGATTTCAATGCGATAGAATGATACTTTAGTTGTTCCCAGATTGAATACTCAATTCAGAAATCGGTTGTATGAAGTCAATTAGAGATAAGTACATAAAATATCTAATTGTTGGTAACAGGTCTCCAACAGCCATAGCCCAACATTCATACTTAAAAAGCTATTAATCTGAGTGGCCTCTGGGTTATTGCATTTCAAAACACCCCAAGCCCGTAGTTTGATGGTAATGTCACTCATGAATGGTCAAAATAGATTAAAACATGTATATTTCACAATTTTAGTTTCAGAATATCTCTTTATTTTGGTTAATAAGAGTCTTATAAAAAACTCCTTTTTTTAATATATAATGAAAGGAACAAGATTGATTCTTAAAACATATTTTAACAACTCTTCCTTATATCTATTAGTGTTTGTTATTTAAGAACTAAAATGCATTCCTATAAATGAAGCATATTAGACGTAGGCTGTCACTATACTTCATTAATGCAAGAAAAAGTTTTAAAAGTAATACTTTTAAACCATTAACCTAATTAAATATTAAGACATTCATTTGTACTAGGTTAAGGTTAGCCCACGTATCTAAAGTGTCTTACCTCTAACTCCGTAACCAGCTCTCTATAAAACTGCATTGCATCTCTTTCACCATCAAACTGACCAGCTACCAATCCTGGCAGGAGGGCATTCTCAGAGAAGTAGGTAGGTGGTGCCATGTCGGGTACCAATAGCACTACACCGCTTACTATGGACAGTAAAGCGCAGAGTACTGTTATTGAACCGGCCCATCGGCGTGCTATTCTTGCCCATCGCCCGCCCTCACCTCCCTCAGGTTCAGACAGAACACCCATTGTTCTGAAATAGTAAGAGATTGTGCGCTGTTTTGCATAGGGTTTTTGGTGTTTTGTTATGGATGTAGAGGTATAGTTTGCTATATTTCAATAGATGTTTTATCAGTCAGATTATCAAATGAAAAAACCGACATTCGGAAGCAGTCTTATTTAGTACTAACCTGAATTATAGGAGCCAATGAATGGTTGGGGCTAAGAATATATAAGATCTTCAAATATTATATTCATTCAACTGATAAATACATTAAATAATAAAAGGTGTAGCTTTACTGAAAATACACACAAAAACATTAAAATCTTAACCAAACTAAACTTCAAATTGACGTTTGGTTTGAGTTAGCCAATAAACGTCATGATAGGACAAACTTGTTAAAGTCGTGTTGACATTATCAATTTAGTTTCTTAAATACCTACAATTATTTTGTTTAGTTACCAATCGATGTGCACTTAGGTTGAAATTCTTTAAAGTCGATTGAAGAAGAAAGAAAATACATTTATTTTTATTAACTGCTACACAAAACAAATATATATTTAACATTTACTAAATGACTCCTCAGCATAGTGCCTACCCTATAATGCGCTGTTATTCTGCCTCTCCCGTTGTCGACACAACTGAACTTAAAATTTAATTTTTCATATAATATTTCAAATGACACACGCAGGTTTAAATTACAGATCCACAATCTTTTCTTGGCCGGTAAGGGCTGTCGCTGTCATCGATATTAGTATTGCCAGCAAATAAAAAATAACCATTATAAGGGAAATAACTTTACATCATACAGGCTAATTTATTTATGTATTGAAATGTCTTAATAAAACAATTTATATAATATTCATTTAATTAATAACTAGTTGCTGTTGTAGAGTTATATACCTATATCTTATAGCTTCTATCTATATCCTTATTATAGTTCATGATGCGCACGTGTAATCTAAATATATCTTAGTCGAACCTTACTCGTTGTCTCATTTACTTGTCTCCAACCGCCATCCTTATATGGCGACCGTGAATAAAAACAAAGTGTAAGTTAGTAAAGTGTAGCTGCTTGCGCGAAAAATAAAAATGGCTTTGATCAGTAATAAAGTTACTTTCGCCGGGAAAAATTGTCGTGGTGTGATAAATATACCAGTGAAAATAAATTAAAATGGGTACTACATATACTACCCCTAAACCCCCAGTGCAAACCCCTGTGACGGCGCAAATTGGATATCAAAATAATATAACAACAAATAGTGTGGACATTCATATCGGCATAATATCTTGGTGCATGCTGATTATACTGCTGATGTTTGTGTTAATATCTGCGGTCTTCGTTTTGCGCTATTGCGCCAAATGCTTTAATAAAAGAGTGGACAGAGGAGTCGACGCTGGGATCCTGCGTATGCAGAGGGTCTCCAAGGTTTGAGGTCCCCAGGATCCGCGTGAAACCTAGCAGATTAGTGAAGTGTTCTAATTTATTAAATAATAATAAAAATATATATATTATTCAACCTATATTCGAATCAACGTAATCATGTATGGACATTAAGTTCAATTAAGTTAAAATAATAATAAATACATAAAAAATATATATATAAAAATAAAGTGTTATTGTGTTGTGTATTAGGTGTTATGGGTAAGTTATGTCAGAACCATATATAATTATCAAAGAGAAGTTGAAAGCCATAAGGACCTATCTCTGTAAAATAGGCCCAAAAAGAAGGACAGGAAATATTTTAGACGAAAAATTTTCTGAAGCTGAACAATTGTATTTAGAATATGAGGAATTAATAAGTAAATTTACTACTTTAGTAAGCCAAAAATTGGTTGAAAAGAGTATCATTGATGAAGTGTATATTGAAATTAAAGAAATTGTAACTTTATATAGTGAGATTCAAGCTTATTGTAAGCAGGAAAAATCATCAAAAATGGATACTTTCGATTTAAAGACTGCGTTGAACTTATTACCAGTAATGAATGATGACCAGACGAGTATTAAACAACTTATCGATAATATCGATTATTATGGATCATTGTTGAAAAGTTCGGAATGTCAACAAAACTTAATTAAATTTGTCTTAAAAAGCCGATTATCTCAATCAGCAAAAATTAAATTGCAAAATAATTATGCTAATATTGCAAGCCTGTTAGAGGACATGCGCACTGTATTGTTGGCTCAAAAGGGCGCAACCGCCATTCAAACAAAGTTGCAACATATAAGGCAGGATGATAAATCTATAAGTGAGTTTGGGAGAGAACTTTCGGAGTTATTTGTGGATCTTACTATTTCCCAAGCCAACGGAAACTCAGAAAGCTTTTCAGTCTTAAAACCTCTGAATGAAAAAACCGCTATCAAAAAGTTTGGCGATGGTTTGAGGAATAGAAGGATTAGTACAATAATTGCAGCCCGGAATTTCACTTCATTAAAGGACGCAATACAGGCAGCGGTCGACGAGGAGGTGTCGTCTCCTGGTACTTCAGGACAAGTACTTAATATGAATACCAATTCTCATAAAAATTTCAATTTCAGGAATCGTGGTAATTATTATCAAGGCAGGAACTTCAACACAAGAAGCTTTCATTGCGGCCATTTCTCTAATTTTCGTGGTAGGCCGCCACACATGCAGCCCGAACAATCCTCACGTGGTCAATACTGGAAACGAGGTACGTCCCGCACGAGCCACGCAGCCGGCAGAGGCAGAGGTCGGTACCCAGGTAAGTCATATTATACAAATAACAATTTTACAGGACGAAGTCGGAGGAATAATATCAACTTCATGGACAACACGCAATCTAATACAGTTGAAAAACCTGAAAATTTGAACCAGTTTTTTCGTGACTAACCATTATATGTTTGCATGTAATAATTCCCTTACAGTACAATTAACACTTAACAACCAGTGTTATGATTGGTTAATTGACACCGGCGCTACCATTTCGGCTATAAAGTATAAACATTGTGTTGAACAGAACTTAATGATACATGAGCAGCGAACTCTAATTAAGGGCATCGGCGGTGTGTTAGAGACTATCGGATACGTGTGTTTGTCATTAACCGCTTATGACAAAGTATTTGATCATATATTTTATGTTTTTAAAACACTCCCGTGTAGGTCTTACGGCATTTTAGGTCATGACTTTTTAAATAAATATAAAGCAAATTTAGATTTACATACGAATTCCATAACGATAACTAATATATACAACGAGTCAATTACATTACCAATGCGTCACGGTTATGCGAAAGAAGTACTTTCAATACCGCCTCGATCGGAATCTATACATTTTGTTGACACTATCGAAAGTAATGATATCATAATTTGTTCTAATGAACTAAGCGATGGCGTTTACATGGCTAACTCTTTAGCGAGGCCAAGGAATGGTAAAATACCGGTGAAAATTTTAAACACAACCGACAAAGAGGTATATTTAAATAACTTTAATATTGTGACTCAGCGCTTAAGTGACTATAAGGTATGCGTTTTTGATAAGTGTAAGAATAATTCGAATAGAGTAAAACAATTATTTTCTATTTTAAAACTGAGTCATTTGAATACTGAGGAGAAAAGGTCAATAGAGACGATCTGTGCTAAATATCCCGATATATTTCATTTGCCTGGAGACAAATTAACAACTACAAATTTAGGTGAACAAAATATACATTTAAAACCCAATGCCACACCAGTCTATACAAAACCTTATAGGTTACCGCATTCCCAAAAGTTAGAAATAAGTAAACAAATAAAACAAATGTTGGATGATGAAATAATTGAACCGACAAATAGTGAGTGGTCAAGCCCCATCTTATTAGTACCGAAAAAGAGTAATAGTAATGAAAAACAATGGAGATTAGTTATAGACTATCGAAAATTAAACGAAAAAATAGAAGAAGATAAATTTCCATTACCGAACATTACTGAAATATTGGATTCTTTGGCAGGTGCGATCTATTTTACACACTTAGATTGTTTTTCTGGGTATAATCAAATAAATTTATCGGAAAATAGTAGAAAATATACAGCTTTCAGCCCGGGAAATATTCAAATAAATGAAACGTCAGGAAAACAAGAAAATTATAATTGTGCGGGTCAATTCCAAATGCGAAGACTGCCACAAGGTCTTAAAATCAGTCCAAATTCATTTTCAAGAATAGTAACACTTGCTATGTCAGGCTTAACTTATGAAAAATGCTTTGTATACCTAGACGATTTAATAGTTTTCGGAAGGAATTTAGAAAATCACAATAAAAATTTAATTGACGTTTTGGAACGCCTAAGAAAAGTCAATTTAAAACTTAATCCTAATAAGTGTAACTTTTTGCGAAAAGAAATATTATATCTAGGACATATAGTTACAGAAAATGGAGTTCTCCCTGACCCAGAGAAAATAAAAATTATGCAGGAATATCCCGTCCCTAAAAATTTGAATGATGTTAAGAGATTTGTAGCATTTGCAAATTATTACCGAAAATTTATCAATGGCTTTGCGGAAATTGCTCATCCTTTAAATAAACTATGCAGAAAAAATATTCCTTTTATTTGGAACTCCGAGTGTGAAAAGGCGTTTCATAAATTGAAAAATTGTTTGATTACGCCGCCTCTCTTAAGTTATCCGGATTTTAGTGACAACAACGAATTCAAGTTGCAAACCGATGCATCTGGTTTTGCTATAGGTGCAATTTTAGCCAACGGTGATAACAAACCAGTTGCTTATGCTAGCCGTACATTAAATAAAAACGAACTAAACTATCCCACGATTGAAAAAGAGCTTTTAGCAATAGTGTGGGGAGTTAAACACTTCCGCCCATACTTATACGGACGAAAATTTAAGATCTTAACAGACCATAAACCACTTGTATACCTATTTAACATGCGAGATCCAAGTAGTAGACTTTTAAAATTTCGCATGGTTCTTGAGGAATACGATTTTATTGTAGAATACGTAAAAGGTTCAAGCAATGCTGCCGCGGATGCATTGTCTCGGATAAAACTATCTTCAACTGACTTGAAAGAAATGAGTGACGTCATCAACGTCATGACGCGCGCGCAAAGAAAGAAAATGACGACAGACAGCAGCGGGTCTGATCAACCCAAAGTTGTAAGTCAAACTTATTCAGAATATGTGGAATTATTTTATAGTAATGAGAAAGAATTGAGGAATATTAAAAAACATAATAATAAAATAAAAGAAAGTAAATCGTTAATGTTTGTACCACAATTGAAAAAAATATTTATAAAGCCTTTTTCTCAATCACAAAGGACGCGAGACGACTTTGCGAGAGAACTAGTGCAAATGTGTGAAGAGTTTAATATTCAAGAGATATACATTGTAAAAAATAATTATAATAATATATTTATTGAAAAATTATTGAAAACAATGAATAAAATGAAAGATGTAACCGGCCCACGTCCACGTTTAAATGTGTTAAATAATAATAATATTAAAAGAATAAATGATAAAGATGACAGAAGAGTAATTATTAATGATTTTCATATACTTCCAACCAGTGGTCATGCTGGAATAAGGAGAATGTATAATAACATAAAGAAATATTATTTTTGGCCTGGATTATACGAGGATGTAAAAAAATTTGTTAACAAATGTGTAAAATGTCAAACGCAAAAATATACGAATAAATATATTAAAGAACCAATGGTTATAACTACGACAGCCAACAGTGCTTTTGAAAAAATATATTTGGACATTGTAGGTCCTTTACCGAAAGATATTTATAACAATGTATACATACTAACAATACAATGTGAACTAACCAAATTTTTAGAAGCTTATCCATTAACCAGTAAAAGTAGCATAGATGTAGCAAAAAGTATGGTAAGTAATTTCATATTAAGATACGGTATACCCAAAACCATTGCTACAGATCGCGGATCTGAGTTTTTATCCAGCACGTTACAAGAGGTTTGTAGAATACTCCAGATTAAACAACTGAATTCGACAGCATATCATCACCAGACAATTGGTTCACTTGAGAATGCACACAAAAGCTTAGGTAACTTTCTCCGAATCCAAACAGACAACGACCCAGACAACTGGAGCAATTGGATACCATTTTGGTGCTTTGCCCAAAACACGTCAGTGCATACTTCAACGGGGTACACACCTTTTGAACTCGTCTTTGGGAAGGTTTGTAATATACCAACTAATCTTATCAAAGAGACAGTTGACCCACTATATAACTACGAAAGTTATCCTCAGCAATTAAAATATCAGTTACAAATAACTCAAAAACAAGCTAGACATAATTTAATTAAAAGTAAGACAATAAGAAAAGCATCATACGATACAAACTCTAATCCTATTACATACTATCCAAATGATTTAATATTGGTCAAAAATGAAACAGGCAATAAGTTCACCAGTATTTATTCAGGTCCTTACAAGGTTATACGAGATATTCCACCAAATGTCGAAATTGATAAAAATGGAAAAGTTGATTTAGTACATAAGAATAGAACTAGAAAGTATATTACTCTCTAATATCCGAATAATAATATAATCTTTAGTTATAAATTTCATATATAACCAATGTATAAAAAAAAAATATTGAAATGTATTGTCATATTTTTTTTCTCTTACCGAGGGAGGTGTAGAGTTATATACCTATATCTTATAGCTTCTATCTATATCCTTATTATAGTTCATGATGCGCACGTGTAATCTAAATATATCTTAGTCGAACCTTACTCGTTGTCTCATTTACTTGTCTCCAACCGCCATCCTTATACTGTGTAGTGTCGGCTTAAAATAGCACTACCCCATTTCTGCCGGTGGGTGTACGTAAGAGGCGACTAACGGTATTGGGGCTTTTAAGAGGTTTTTGGGCGAAGCGGTTGGAGACCCATTACCAATAACCTTTATTTTACAATCTTTACCCCACTCAACTTTCCGAAAGTGGCTGAGGAGTTTCTAGTTCCTTAGCTCGGGCTACCCCTTCTAGGGATTTACAGCCTTGAGTATATGTATGTATGTATGTAATAGCTATTATTGTAAGTAAACAAGTTCGTTTTAATGTAAGCTAATTATATTTATTTATTTTTGCCCTTGTCTGTTATGTCTACCCGAATGACTGTGTATCCTAAATTTGATGATCTTACCTCCCAAACGTTGTCTGGAAGCTTGTAGCGATAACACTGCCAATTGTACTTTTCTGCAAGCTGTTTCATTATTTTATACTCAAGGATTTGTTATTTGCGACACTCAGAGTTAATAAGTGGGTAACTACTTAAAATCATTTTTTAATCCTGTAAATTAGAGGCTTACCTTGTCGTGTACTGTCTTTTACATTTCATATTCACACATATATCCCCCAAAAAGGTGGCACAGAAAAAATAATTCTAAACATCAGATATCGTTTGGGTCATTCATTTTGCTGGGTCAGCGAATTTATGGGCATTTTTTTACTGCTGTTAACAACCTTGTTACATATAACATAACATAAACGTTTACGCCGAATACCCCCGAAGGGATTTGGCAGAGGTACTAATACTTCTGAACATCACGTGACGTTGTCACCTGGTGTTCAGAGTACCCACGCTTTGCATGAACAGTATACTCACGTGATAGGGGGCAGGACTATCGCCGTTTTCCACGAATACACTGTCACACGACTAAGTACAACTCAGCCATGTGGGTTTCCTCACCGTTAACAACCGTGATAAATTAACCACACATATGACTTTAGAAAAGACAAATTGGTGTAGGCCCGATTCGGGATTTGAAGACTAGTGAGTCGCTTGCACCTTAACCGGTGTTCTACCCATTAAGCTATCACGTCGTATTTGCCTTGTATTTTTATATATATGTCAGACAGTTATGACTTAAGAAATGACACATTGGTACATCCCCGCATTAGGATTAGAACCCGCGCATCAGTGTATACGAAGTGAAATCTTATTCAGGAGCATTTCCCAACTTCCCGTAACCCGCACCGCATGACTATCGATGCGCGCACAACTTTTCGGACGGTGTTAGCCTACTTAGATAAAATTTAACAATATAAATAATAATTTTCATGAATTTTTATATTGAATACTGGAAATAAAAGCGTTTATCAATAAGCAAAGATACATCATAAAAATAATTGTTTTTGAAAAAAAGTTTCCACTACAAAAAAATATTAATGAAAGTGATAATTTATTACATACGTAGGTCACCCTATAATTTTTATTTAGTTAAGAACTAACTGACAATGACAGGCCGAAATTTCAAAATGGCGACAGTAGTACCAGAGTCGCCGCCGGCCAAGAAAAGATTGTGGATCTGTAACACACATTGGAACAGCAAAGAAAAAATCACAAATCAGTTCTATCATACAATTAATATCTTAGTATTATTTTAAGTATTTTCACACTGTAAGAATTTAAATAATAAATATTAATAGTTTTCATTGTTATAGATAATCATAAAAATAAATATAGGATATATGGTATAACTGTCTTAAATAATATTTTATTTTATGAACCTCTTTAAATAATATAATAAGTAAAACTGTAAAATAGATTTATTAAATTGACAGCTAATTGCAACACAATAAAGATGTATTAGTTTTTTTTTAAATATAATAAACCAACATTTATGCGTACATACCTCACTTCACAGCCCATATGTGTCCCCACCAAGGGGCTCGAGCCTATATACGGCGATTTGGCCATAGTCCACCACGCTGGCCCATTGCGGGTTGGCAGACTAGCGACTACTACCGTGATAGTAGCTGGGAACGACGGCTTAACGTGCCCTCCGAAGCACGGAATCATCTTAATTTTTCGGATAATCAGGCGATTCAAGAAACAACATACAGCGTACATACAATAAAAGAATATAATAATTATGTCTCATATATGGCTCTCGGGAGAAACTTCGAGTATCATAGCAATTTTTGCTTCTCGAGTAATATTTTTTTTATATTTAATTTTAAAGGAGGGTGGGGTGGGGTGGGGCGAGGTCGTTCCAGCATTTTGTTGCCTGGCAGCGGAAGCTTCCCACGATAGCCCTTGTTTTGTGATAGGGTGTTAACAAAGTCATAGAATAAAGACTCCTTGAGTTAAAGGTATAGGATGGCCAGGATAACTTGTTATATAGATATACGGTTCGCTTAAACTTAATGAGTAGGACGAAGCTAGCCAGATGAAGTTTTCTCCTAGAACCCATATTAAGTAGGCCCTCTCTATTCAATTTGGGAGTAATGTGAGATCGTGGTGGTATTTTATAGCAGAATCTTATGCAGGCATTCTGTACTCTTTGAATCAACCGTTTTGATGTAGATAAGAGGTTTACAAGGACCTAAAACTATACAACATAGGTGGGCGTTTTTTATTTTCGTTGTACCAGTAATATTTTTGCTAAAAATATAAAAAGTTCATTAATATGCCATAATTTCATTTTGTTATAACCATTAATAACTAATCTTTATATTTAATTTGAAGTATGTACTGGAGTATTATTAATTATAGTTTAAATTAAATTATTTCATTCGATGGGAGCATTTCAACATTCCACAGAGTTACAAAGTAATTTCATTCTATTTCCATAGGTTTTCATCTACTGAGTTACGTTTTGTTTAATGCGATCCTAATTAGTTTTCATTATCTAAAACATTATGATATTTCCCTAGTCATACATATTTAAAGCAAAAAGAAGGATTTTGATATACTTCTTAAAGCTGTTTTGTTTTGTGTAAAATGTGTAAAATTTGGCAATAAAAAATATTTTAAGAGTAATGTTACACGGGACAATAACTCAGTAGAACACTGTCGTCTCTAAGTGGAAACCTTAAGGTGGATTCACATCGAATGGTGTTTAGAGTCTGAAATGAAAATATTGTTTTATTACAATTTTAAACGTACATTTTAAAACATATATCAAGATACCAATCAGAAATTTAAAAAACAATGTCATTTTTCATTACAAAATATGCGAAAAAGCCAATAAAATTGACAAAAATAATCTTTCTAATAAATTTTGCCAAATTCTTAAACTGTCAATTATAAATTACAAAAAAATTATTAATTAAAAAATATCTTTCTTAGATAAAACAAATTAACAAAAACAATTCTTCTATTCAATTCAATGAAACAGTTGAATAATTTGATCACAATTATGTGTGTTCATGTGTTTTAACATTGTTACAATCCAGAATATAGTTCTCGACCATGTCATTCTTCAGGTAGAAAAGGTTTAGGGAAGCGATCGCTTTGAATTTAAATTTTGGTCCCACAATGTAACAAATGACTCACTGTTAGTTGCTTCTGTAGTACGTAGTAGTAGCCAGATAGTTCGTTATAGATAAGTAAATATATATAAATGAGGTTATAAAATATAAAATTATAATTTAGTATAATAAATTTATTTTGAATCCAGCAAATTACAATATGCATATGGCTCTACAGTTCCACTGAGTTACAATTCCATCCGCTGAGAAATATTTTTGGTAAACGTAACTCACGGGAACGTAACGTATCGTCTGGCGCCCGAAACAAATTATTGTTTGTGTTTGAAATTGTGATTTATCTAAAAATATGAACCAAACTATGCAAATGTAATACACCATGGTTCATAACAAAGTAATAAAAGTTACTATAATCTTCATACATACTTCAAAACTGTCGCAAGTCAGTGGAGTTTCTTATTTACACTTTCAACCGCCCTTTAACAAAACGTGTCTAGACAAGCCGGTTGGTGCTGACAATATGTAGCGAAAACAAAGAAGGCCGTTGGCTCTACACTTAGGGTTGCTAGGGAAAAATAATATAGTATTGGTCTTACTTACATTTCAGCAATATGATAAAATATCAACGTCACTCAGTGTAATTTTCCACATGTTACCAATTTTGGTTATCTAAACAAAGCCTGAAATCTAACCATTTAAAAATGATATTCATTTATAAGCTGGAAGAATGGATAAGACTATACCATTTTCTACGTTTTGCAAATAAATCGGTGCTATTGATGTGCCAAAAAATGGATATTTTAGGCTTTTTTCAATGCTCGTTGGTCGTGGGACATCTCGAAATAGGGGTATATTGTCAACTTTAATAATGAATAAAATTTAAATGTCTGGTTTTTGTTTAGAATAAAACTTTTTATGAAGTTGCTTGGTATCCTACTTTGCTACTATATCATATTTTCCTTACATAAAGTTTATCAAAACCGTGAAAAATTGTGGAATACCGATGGGACATGTCAAAAAGTGCAGGTACAACGAAAAAAAAAACGCCCAGGTACTAGAAATAGACAAACTGTTTTACTGTAGGATTATTCGGTTTCGTGTCATGACACCCTGCGTTTTGGGTCCAAAAACGGTAATCTTACGAATATGTTAGTGGTTGCCAGTATACTTACTTTCTTATACTCACTAGGGTAGGCAGAAACTATCGATCGTAACTTGGCACGACTGTGACAAATCCCTCTGGCTTCGCTCACATTCACATTCACATACATGCCCGTTTATTAACCGACTTCAAAAAAAGGAGTGTTGTCAATTCGACCGTTTTTAGGGTTCCGTAGCCAAATGGCAAAAACGGGACCCTTATCGATTCGTCATGTCTGTCTGTCTGTCCGTCCGTCCGTCCGTCCGTATGTCACAGCCAGTTTTTCCGAAACTATAAGAACTACATTATTGAAAATTGGTGCGTAGATGTATTCTGTAAACCGCATTAAGATTTTAAAATAAAATCTGAAAAAAAACCAAAATTTTTAGGGTTTCCCATACATAGAACTGAAACTCAAATTTTTTTTTTCATCAAACCTATACGTGTGGGGTATTTATCAAAAGGTATTTGAAAATGATGTTGAGGTTTCTTATATCATTTTTTTTCAAAACTGAATAGTTTGCGCGAGAGACTTTTCCAAAGTGGTAAAATGTGTGTCCCCCCCCCCGTAACTTCTAAAATATGGGCATGATAAAACTGAAAAAAATATATGATGTGTATTACTATACAAACTACTAACGAAAATTGGTTTGAATGAGATCTAGCCAGTAGTTCTATTTTTAAACGTCATAAATAAAATTACTTACCTAATTTATTAATGTAATGTAAAATGTAATATATTACTATGTTACCTACCTGCTGCTAGTGCTGCTACGGAACCCTTCATTAGCGAGTCCATCTCGCTCTTGGCCGCTTTTTTTTATGTTTGTTCGTCGAATTATTATTTTATTAGAAAGAAGATACTCCCGGAATGGTACCATGATGAGGAAATCAGGGTCTGATGATGGAATCCTGGAGAAATCGAGGGGAACCCTCAATTTTTTGTGGAAATCATGTTATGCTGCTGATCTGATGATAGAAGGTGTAGGTCCTCAATCACTAGGATTTAGGAAATAGTTTTTTCAACATTAATATATAGATTTATACTCCACTCCGTAGCTTTTATGGAGAGAAGTACAGGTTCACTAAACATTTCTTTTGTTATGCTATTGTTACCGAGAAAGTACCATGAGACTAGGATCTGATGATGGCATCCCAGGAAATCGAGGGGAATGTCGAAACTCATCATTTGTTCAAAACGCCGAAAACACGTAAGTACACTATCCAAGCAAATCGTGGGTACTCTGAACAACAGGTGACAATGAAGTATAAGTAGCTCTTCTTACCCCGTCGGGGATATTCAGCGTGAACGTTTAAGTCTTTTTTGAGTCAAGATGTAGAATTGTAGACCATCGCATTTCGAGGGATTTCAAGAACAATATATAGTTACTTATGGTTGAGCCTATTTAATACTGTGCAATATGGCAAAATCTTCAATTCGTACAATAATAGAAATACTGGAAATACGAAGAATAATACAGTAACCGTCGCTTCCTAATCCGAGAGGCATTTTTGCCAGGTCTACCCATCTATATAACTCGAAAACTAAAATATTTTTAACAAAAAGAAAACCGACTTCATAGTTGAAAAAACAACCGAAAATAAACAATCAAGTACTAAAGAGTCAGAAATAAGTTTTTTAATTAAATATGAGTACTGTGATTAACAATCTAAACAATATATGTTTGTTATATATTGTTTTTTTATCCTTTCTGGCTCCCGCAATTATGTTAAAATGTTAAAAACATTTTACGAGGCCGCTACTAACAACTCACTATAGTTGCCTATATACGTCATTGACCAACCTTGAAGAAGGGGAAACTTAACATAGATTCCCATTAATTATGTTCCTTTCATTTATAATTATTCGGAGCTATAAGGAATGATTTTGTAGATTCACTTCTCTAATGACTAAAGTATGTTATAATATGAATGTTAAGTTTAAGTAATCTATAATTTATTTTATTGTAATGATATGCCATTTTTGACGAGCTGAATTTATTTTTGTCTTCTTGAAGCTTAGTCCTGAGTCAGCCAATCACATCTGTCAGGACTCCTGACAGATGTGATTGGGTTACACATTCTACATAGCTGTTTAATGTCAGCATATTATAAGGGTGACGGCTTAGAATAGCACCAACTATTTTATTTATTTATTAGTGCGAATAAAGATAGGTTGGGTCGGTATTTTCTTATATAAATTGATGTGTATTCATTAATATATCGGTGTTCCAATAATATAATTAATGAAACTGCAAGTAAGCAACATTTATCAATATTGCAGAAAACACATAATTCAAACCAGTTGTTGCCCTGCTTATGTTAATAGATAATGTTATCTCAAAACGATTAAGACTAATCAATCTACAAGCCAGAGAAAAATAATTCCAAATGTATGTCAAAACAAAATAAAAGCACGCGCGACCCGTTTCACAGCACAGTTATAAGAAATTAAACAAAATTTCGGTCATTATTGTAAATTTTATCAAAAATACTTTGAAATAATAATAAATAATGTAGGCATTCAATTCAACATGAATTATTTTTAACATGGTACGACCTTACTCACTAACCGTTATGACATCAATATAAATCGAGAGACTAAAATATTGGCTTTTCATTAAGATTCACGTGCTATATTGACTGAAATGGTGACGACTGAAGGAGACTATTCTAAGCCGGATATCTAACAAAATTATCTTCACGATGACGTTTACCTCTCGAGCGTCTATCGAGCAACCATGCATTTAACGATTTTAAGCTTATATTTAGTATTTATTTTTCACTTTTTAGTAGCTAAAAGTGCTTCAAAAATGTGTTTTTCAACTATTTATCCTATTAATATTATAAATTTGAGAATTTAGATGTTAGGATGTTTGAGCTAAAACGGCTTCTCATTTATAGAATGTACATAAATACATACATACATACACATACTCACGGCTATATTTCCCTAGAAGGGGTAGCCAGAGCTAAGGAATTATAAATTCCTCAGCCACTTTTGGAAGTTGAGTGGTGAAAAGATGGTAAAATAAAGGTTTTTGGTAATGGGTCTCCAACCGCATTGCCCAAAAATCCAATAAAAAGCCCCAATACCCTTAGTCGCCTCTTACGACACCCGTGGGTAGATAGGGGTAGCGACATTCTGAGCCGGCACTACACGGCAAACAAATTATAGAAATTATAGAAATTCACGCCTGATTGAACTCAGAATACCGGATAAAACGCCTAAAGTCGGCATAAGCAAATTGATAGTACGATAGATAGATAGATAGACGAATTCTGTTGGGTCAGCTAGTAAACTATATAATCTTAAATACCCTGTAACACTGTACAGTGGTCGACACCGAAGTTAGAGTCAATATGGGAAGATGCAACTGAAAGGCACCTTATGACCTTATTGCGAGTACTAGTTTCCGTGTGTATGTGTAGTGTCGGCTCACAATAGCACTAACTCTACAAAGAGGGGAATTATGTTTTTTGAGGCTTTAATAGTGAGTGTAAGTGGATGAAACTGGAGTTCCTTTATCTTGTCATAACAATCCCTTTTAGCTGTGTAGTGTGTAACGTTACGTGTCTTAAGTCTTAATCCCCTTATGGAAATAAAACCTAAGACACGAAACGCGGAGAGCAAGGAGACAATTAAAACAAGAAAGAAGTTACACCAGTCTATTAAAAATTAGATGTACACAATACAAAAATAATACAATAAGGAATTATATAAAACTAATATAACTAAATAACGATACTGATGCGATTCCGAACTTCCACGTTTCCGGCTGGAGCAAAGGTATTAGTAATTTCCAAAACCAGTAGTATAGATGGCGAAAACAAAGGTCCAGATATCAATCTTTGCTGAATTATAGACACAAGCCAATAAGACCAAATGATTGGTCACTTCGGAATACCACTCTGACTGGTTCATCAAATTCTGCCAGGGTATAAAAGTCTATATATTATTCTTAGGTGTTTTAGCAAAAGTACACCAAGTAGTAAAGGTTGTTCAATATAACAACGGTAGTAGTAGCTATCAGAAAAAATCTTCAGTCAGATATCTTTTTAAGGAAATCCTGTAGCATGATAAAAATTCGTTCTCCCCCGTCCGTTTTTTTCCAATCACCCTGACAATCAATAAAAATCCTAATAGGCAATAAAACCTAAAAGAAGGATTTTTTAAAAAGAGTTTCAGTTAACATAAAAAGATGAAAACAGATAAATTTGAATAAGTAAAATGTCCTAGCCTTACATTAAAAATAAAATTAAATGCCTGCGCTATCATTTTAGACAACAAAAGTGTATTAAAATTGTATCATTTAACATAATAATATTTTAAAACTATCCTACCTTCGTACACAAACACATTGAAAATTGATAAACTAAAGAAAAGTTTAAGATAAAATAAAATTTGACAACTCTCAGCTCCGTCGTTGCCATAACAACAACAAAATAAAAACAATAACATAAACCAGAGAAATAAAAATATTATCGACAAATCGCAGAAAAATAATAAAAAGGAACTAAACAATGATATAAAACCGCAGGAGACTAACATAAAAGGAAATAAATAATAATGAAACGTATTAACAATATTTACAGGTAAGGTTTTATATATTATAAGTGCCGGCTTAGAATGTAACTACTCCTTTCTACACACGGGTGTCGTAAGAGGCGACTAAGGGTATAGGGCATTTTAAGTGAATTTAAGGCGATGTGGTTGGAAATCCATCACCAATGATACCTTAATGTTATCATCTTCTCCCCTATCAAGTTAATAAGTAGTCATTTACGTACCCGCCACGGAAATAAATGCGTTAATGATATGCTTAGCCAACACTACACTGCGGAATTAGAAGGAAGGGAAGATATTTATGAATGTTTAATGTTTATGCAGCATGAGAGGTTTGCGAATATCGTTCAAAATGGCGATCGAAAGTCTCTATCGACAAAGGTAACTAAATGGTGTAAGTATGTGTGGATGTGTCGCAACAATCTGGGTAAGGGTTGGACCTCATCTGGTAGCACGAAATCGCATTTTTCCGTCGCCCTTTCCCTTTTTATCGCTCAGAACTGCCATTTGCTAGAACGAGACAGTAAGTATAATGCGATAGCATCGAGGATTTTGCCGCATGCTTGCGATTTCGTGCTGCCAGTGATGAGGTCCAACCCTTAAGAGCTTATTCCATTACACTTTGTCGTTTCTGAATTCAGACGTCCTTCGAATTGCCGCAGACGCTTGTTATTCCACTACACAAATTTGTCTACTTTTCAGAAGCCTAGCGTTCTGAACGTTATTCCACTAGTCTGAATTCAGATTCTGTGGCTTTCAGACGTCTTCATTCAGACAAATGGAATTAGCTCTTTAAAAAGCCAGCTTACTATCCGCTTAATTAAATTCATCAAAATTACATACATGCTCTTTTGTTCTTCATATTTTGGAAGCCCTTGTTTTTTTTTGTATACGGCTAACTTACAATTAGCTATATGATTTAACATTGTGGTTAAGGGCTTCCCCGCGAAAATAAGGTGATTTGGTAATTATATTTTATATTCTAATCGAATATATGTTAAAGATTACTTTACAGTCTTAAAATAAATATGCATATAAAAAACCTCGAAATGATGAAATAATATCTTTTTGAATAAAAGAGGGCTATTCGATCAAATCACAAATTTTAGTACAAAATTGGATGAGCAACAATGTCGTCTACATACATTATGCATTTTGTTATTTTTGGAATATTCTTTTAACAACGCCACCAAACCCTATAAAAATTAAATGGGAACACTTCGGGAGCATATTCAATGGAACAGAAAACCAACAACTTTAGAAATGCATAGCCTAATAACGGAGTAATCGCGTAACATCGAATTGAGTATAAAATACTTCCTTTCTTTGATTTCAGTCGATTGTAGGCTTCACTTTCATTACATACATATGAACACATTTTGAGTAAGTTTTTATATGAGTGTAATTATAAGACTTATAATATTGATGGATAAGTATGTTCCATAAACTTTCATTGGTCAAATAAGAATTAAACACTTAGGCATTTCTTATCACGAATTTAATACTTTTCAGAGGTATCTGAGAGGTTTTTATAAAAACTTCTTTATCAATTAAAAGGCTGCAATCGTGTGAAACCATAAAGGTTTTTTTTATCGTCTTAACGTGGCATAGAGATTGATAATTCTGAAGCTGTGGTTCATCTTTTTGGGGCTATGGGAATTATTTATGTGATGTGAAGCGATTTAGCTAAAAATTCAACTCAAATTCCAACAGTGGCTTAGAAAAAAAGTATATACTAACTATAGGATAACTAACTAAGGATAGCCTTTTTGAAATCACAGCCTTTATTATAATGTGGTACGTAAGTACTAATAAAATCACGTTATAGTGTATGTAGCCATTAGCAAAATAAACGTAAATGGAAAAAATTGAAACATCATTACACTTTCACTTGCTGTAAGCTTTACAATTACAACATACATGCAGGCACCTATCGAAAATGAGATGAAGTAGCAAATAGTAATTTCATAATCTCTAACTGAAAAACTATGTGAAAGTAAAGTTTTTTTGCAATACACATGCTCATAAAGTGTTTTTTATTGCACTCATTTCAGGCGTGTAAAGATGTTTTTTTTATAAAATATGTGAATTTTCGACTTGTGCAATAATGTACTAATCTATGAACGTTCTTATCTAAAGAAACGAGGTTGTATACAACAAGAAAAAACATACATACATACATATACTCACGGCTATAAATCCCTTAACAGGGTAGCCAGAGCTATGGAATGAGAAATTCCTCAGCCACTTTTGGAAGTTGATTGGGGAAAAGATGGTAATAATAAATGTTTTTGGTGACGGGTCTCCAGCCACATCGCCCAAAAATCACATAAAACACGGGCAGAAATGGGGTAGTGTTATTCTAAGCCGACACTACACGGCAATTATAAATAGCAAAAGAAAATACATGGAATTATCCGTTCAGTGGTATAAATCAGTGTTACTATTGGTGAATTCAAGCAGTTTAGCTAAATATTCAACATTTTTAACTGTGGCTTGCCATCTAACTTAACGCCAGCCTCCTAATCTAATTTTATAATAAGTTGGTAAGTAAGTACTAATGAAATTACATTATTGTGTATGTAGCCATTAATAAATAAACGTAAATATAAAAAAATCTAATCTAAAGGCTTAATTTCAATCAGACATGTGGTTTTGTTAAACAAAATGTCACACCATTAGGCCGATTGTTTGTTAGTTGTCAGAGAAGTTCTAAAGATAAGTTCTAAATAAATTAGTATAACGTAACATGCCGTGTAGTGTCGGCTTAGAATAGCACTACCCCATTTCTTCCGGTGAGTGTACGTAAGAGGCGACTAACGGTATTGGAGCTTTTAAAGGATTTTTGGGCGATGCGGTTGGAGACCCATCACCAACAACCTTTATTTTACCATCTTGTCCCCACTAAAAGTTCCAAAAGTGGCTGGCTACCGCGTTTAGAGATGTATAGCCGTGAGTATATGTATGTATGTAAAACGTAACGTAACATATACTAACGCCAATAGTTCCCATTAAGGTGAGCAGAGACTATCGATCGCCACTTCGTAGATCCTGGCAAATCTCTCTAGCTTCGTTTACAACCATCAATCTTTTCATACATGCTTTTTATTCTTCATACTTCGGAGGCGTGCTCTTCTGAGCAAACTCTGATATTGGTCTAAGTGTGCTCTCCGTGCTTGTCCTCTACTACATTAAATTCACATCAGTTGTTTCCAATTTTCTATCGTCCATTCTCTCTATTTTCCCAAACGATCTCAACATTACTCTTTCTATTATTCTTACAATATCGTCTTTAACACCACACTATTCACAAATAACTCTATTTCTCACTAGATCACGTAATCTAACATTACAATTTAATGCAATATGGTGAAAAAGAAAGAAGCAACCGTGATAGCCCAGTGGGTAGAACACTCGGTTATCGTGCAAACGACTAGAGTTCAAATCCTGGGTCGGGCCTACACCAATTTGTCTTTCCTAAAGACATATGTGTAGTTAATTTATCATGGTTTTTAACGGTGAGGGAAAACATCGTGAGGAAACCCACATGGTTGAGTTGTTCTTAGTCATGTGACAGTGTATTTGTACAAAACGGCGATAGGCCTGCCCCCTACCACGAGAGTACACTGTCCATGCAAAACGTGGGTACTCTGAACACCAGGTGACAAAGTCACGTGATGTTCAGAAGTATTAGTACCTCTGCCAACCCCTTCGGGGATTTTCGGCGTGAACGTTAATGTTATGTTATGGTATGTAAGAAAAGATTTAATAAAGTAAAATAAGTTGCTAAAAATATCCGTTTCTTTCCATTAAACAGGGTGTAACAAAAGGAGAGTAACAAGCCAAAAGGGGGTGCTAGTGAGATAATTCTGAACAAATTTTAGTGGAGGACTTGATTGGAGTAACTTTATTTACTTTCCTCCATAGAAATATATTTTTTTAAATAAATTTATTCGGCCATGTTGTACAAAGATCAAGTTAGCCCCAAATAAGTAAGATTTGTATTATGGGGTACTAACCCAACGATATATTTAATATGATAGAATACAAATATAAATATCATCCAAGGCTAAAAATGCCGTGTAGTGTCGGCTTAGAATAACACTACCCCATTTTTACCCGTGGGTGATTGTTAGAGGCGACTGAGGGTATAGGGGCTTTTTAAGTGATTTTTGGGCGATGTGGTTGGAGACCCGTCACCAAAAACATTTATTATTACCATCTTTTCCCAAATCCACTTTCAAAAGTGGCTGAGGAATTTCTCATTCCAAAGCTCTGGCTACCCCGTTAAGGGATTTATAGCCGTGAGTATATGTATGTATATATGTACTAAAAATCGATATGCTCATCACATAATTATTACTCTCACCGGTGAACGAACTCGCAACCTCCGGACCGAGAAGCTAGTCACCTATCTACTTGGCCACGGCTGCCGTCAATGAAAAGTGATAATTCATTCAATTACATACATACATACATATACTCACGGCTATATTTCCCTAGAAGGGGTAGCCAGAGCTAAGGAATTAGAAATTCCTCAGCCACTTTTGGAAGTTGAGTGGGGAAAATATGGTAAAAATAAAGGTTTTTAGTGATGGGTCTCCAACCGCATCGCCCAAAAATCCAATATGAAGCCCCGTTACCCTTAGTCGCTTTTTACGACACCCGTGGGAAGAAAGGGGTAGCGACATTCTAAGCCACGGCAATTTATTCAATTACAATGAAATCATATCCGTCTTGTTTTGAACTTTACCGATTATCATCGTAGCATTACACATACATACATACATATACTTACGGATATAAATCCCTTTACGGGGAAGCCAGAGCTTTGGAATTTGAAAAGAACTTATAAGAACTTAATTCAAATCAATGAGTTTCGAAGAGTGTCTGCTAAGAATACCACTAACCCAACTTTCCTGTAAGTTTCTTACGAGGCGACTGGGCATTGGAGCTTTTTAATAGATTTTTGGGAGACATGGTTTAAGAAGTTCCCCAATCGACTTCCAAAAACGGTTGAGTAATATCTAATTCTAAAGCTCTGGCTACCCTTGTCTAGGATTTATACTCGTAATTACGTTGTTTATAAAAACCTAGTCTAAGCCCAACTAAATCCGATGTGGTATTTCAGTATAGGAAAACTTGTACACAGTTGATTGCATTACTGACAATGTTGGGAAACTATTTCACTTAAACTGAACAGCTAAGCTGTGTGGTGAAGCGGTATGTTTAATTTAAGTTGGGGATTGCTCAGTGATTTGTAAACTGTGCTCTATATTGTTGGTTGGCAGTTTTGTAGGCGATCGCGATCCAGAAATGTTTAGTAGATTACTAATAAATAAAGAATAAATAAAGGAAAGAAAAAAATCGACACAGGCGGGAATCGAACCCGCGACCTCGGGTATACGCCCCGACGCTCTGCCAATTGAGCCACCGTGTCAATGGCTGCCAGCGCGAAATTCTTCTATCCTTTATTTCTTTTACACATTTAAAAAAAAATCTTTCCTTTATTTATTCTTTATTTATTAGTAATAATCCCCATATGAGGTTTTCATAAACAAAAATATTTAAATATTGTTTAGTAGTTTCTTTTTTTTAAGTTAGGTGGTTTTGAAAAAGAATGCATTTGTTGTCATTTTAGCCATGAAGACTGCTTCTGTAATTATATTATTAGTAAAATGTTTTTTTTACTAAGTTACATACATACGTACAGCCTTGGAATAAGTAATTCCTTAGCCACCTTCAGAACTTGGATGGGGAAAAGATTGTAAATAAAATAAAATACAGAGGGCTCCCCGTTTCGGGATTTATGGCCTTGAGTATGTATGTACGTACATACATACATACATATACTCACGGCTATAAATCCCTTAACGGGGTAGCCAGAGCTTTGGAATGAGAAATTCCGCAGCCACTTTTGAAAGTTGATTGGGGAAAAGATGTATGTATGTATATTTTATATGTATACTATACTATCAATATCATAAAATAATGTTGTCGGTGGAGTATATAAATTTTCACAAATGTACATGTCATATCATTATAAATCTACCTTTGTGAAAAATGACACAGTTACTACCAGCGGGGTAAGCAATGACTTTTGATTGCCAGTTTCATTCCATTCATCCGTGCTTTTTAATTTTTAGTATAAGGACGCTGCCATTTTGGCCTCATTCCCAATTTGATTTAAAAGTGCCATCCGTGGATGCCCTCTACATTGACATTACCATCCATTTTGCTTTATAAATATCTTTATTTAAATCTCTATTTGCTGTGTAGTGTCGGCTTAGAATAGAACCACCCCTTTTCTTCCGGTGGGTGTACGTAAGAGACGCCTTACGGTATTGGGGCTTTTTAAGGGATTTTTGGGCGATGCGGTTGGAGACCCATCACCAACAACCTTTATTTTACCATCTTTTCCCACGCAACTTCCAAAAGTGGCTGAGGAATTTCTAATACCTTAGCTCTGAGCCGTGAGTATATGTATGTATGTATGTAAATCTCTTTAATTAATTTATTTTCATACATCCTCTCTTTGTGCCCAAATCATTCCATTTTCCTTGTTTTTTAGAATATCGCCTGTAACAACTTTTACTACAATCTTCCACGTATCGCAAAAATTTTTCTGGATCACATCACTTAACATAACAAATTCTTTTTTGTATTTTACTAACAATAATTTGCATTCTGATAGTTTGTATACAGAAGGAGTGAATAAACCTTTTTTTATGCATTTAAAACATAACATCAATCAAAAAGGCATTACTCACTACCATTGATTTGACTTGCAGATACACTTTGCACACATGCAGTTTTATTTTTATTATTGTTTGTCATTAATATTTTACTGTCACAATTTTATTGGATTGAATCAGGCGTTACTTTGCGGAAATCCATAGCAATACTAATATTAATAAATTTCTTCGCTTAATTCCGCTAAATAATACCTGCAGTCTTCATGCAACATGCACTGTGCACCGCCCGCCCTTCCACTTACAAGAAATCGAAAAGCAGACAATGCACCACACACACACCCGCAAGCGAAAACCACAGGCGACCACAAACATGCGACGCGTTTCGACTCAACACGAGTCATTGACGAGCAGTTAGTAGACAGTTCGGCAGCTGACCACCGAGTGCACTCGGTGAATCACCAACCATTTCCTTAATTAACAATCTTTTCCAACTTAACAGCAGAAAGTGGCTGAGGTATTTATAATTCTGAATATAAATAACACGTTGACGATAGCCGTGGTCGAGTGGATAGGTGACAAGCTTCTCGGTCTGGAGGTTACGGGTTCGATCCCCGCTGAGGGTAACATTTATGTGATGAGCGATTTCTTGTAAGTGGAAGGGCGGGCGGTGCACAGTGCATGTTGCATGAAGACTGCAGGTATTATTTAGCGGAATTAAGCGAAGAAATTTATTAATATTAGTATTGTCACAATTTTACCATTCAACTGCTGTGTAGTGGTATGTGTGGTGGCTTAGAATATCACTAACTCACTTCTCTCTCTCTCGCTTTTACCCGATTGATTGCAATGTGGATCTGAATCACCAACCATTTCCTTAATTAACAATCTTTTCCAACTTAACAGCAGAAAGTGGCTGAGGTATTTATAATTCTGAATATAAATAACACGTTGACGATAGCCGTGGTCGAGTGGATAGGTGACAAGCTTCTCGGTCTGGAGGTTGCGGGTTCGATCCCCGCTGAGGGTAACATTTATGTGATGAGCAGAAATAATTGTTTTTTAGTCTAGGATGTTACTTATATATGTATTATATAATATTAAATATATCGTTGAGTTAGTATCCCATAATACAAGTTATACTTAGTTTGGGGCTAACTTGATCTGTGTATAATATGTCTGTATATATTTATAAATGCTTCAAATTATTGTTTTGTATATTTTTTGCATTTAACTTGGTTTTGTTTTTTTATAATGCATATGCAATTTCAGTGTTTTACATATACTCACGGCTATAAATCCCTAAGGTGTACCCAGAGCTAAGAAATTAAAAATTCCTCAGCCTCTTTTTGAAAGTTAAGTGAGGAAAAGATGGAGAAACAAAGTATGTTGTGATGGGTCAAAAAGCCCCAATACCGTTAGTCGCTTCTTACGTGCACCCACCGGAAGAAATGGGGAAGTGCTATTCTAAGCCGACACTACATAGCTAGTTTTTTGTTCTAGATTATTTTATGACTGGGCTATTTTCACGTTTTTTTATTCAAAGTTTCCATTTCCATACATACATACATATACTCACGGCTATAAATCCCTAGATGGGGTAGCCAGAGCTAAGGAATGAGAAATTCCTCAGCCACCTTTGGAAAGTTGAGTGGGGAAAAGATGGTGAAATAAAGGTTGTTGGTGATGGGTCTCCAACCGCATCGCCCAATGATCCCTTTAAAGCCCCAATACCGTTAGTCGCCTCTTACGTACACCCACCGAAAGAAATGGGGTAGTGCTATTCTAAGCCGACACTACACAGCTAATTACATTTCCATGTAATTCAAAATCTTACTTTTTAAAATAATTTTGTACTAGGCAAAAAAACCCTAAACGTCTTTTTTGTATAGCTGGAAAGTGAATATACTAGGCGCACATAACATCCGAGATGGCCCACTCTACGCGGTGAAAGATGTCCAACCAAAGAGGTAATATATACAGCGTTCAAGACTCTCTGATGCAGTTTCTGTCTAACCTCCGTGGTTGTCGCCCGCATTCGCACAGAGTTCGACGACCTCTATTGAAATAAAAAAAAAACTTTGAGCTTTCTTTTTGAATTATTTATTCAGTGTACAAAGTGTGCTGTGGCAGAATTTGGGATTTTATTTGGTGAGTATTTTTGTTACTTCGTTTAGTATTTTGTGATGATTAAACGAAATGTTTTAAAAAGCTTGTTGTATTTCAATTAAGTTTGAAATTAATAAATAATATTGAACTCTAAAAGTTACTAATACTCGGAATTTAAGCCATTGTGAAAAATTGAAAACTATTAAGTTCAAACAGTATTTCGGACATTCAACAATTCATTATTTTTTATTGACGTTTTTAAAGAATGTAGCGTTATCATAAATATGTTTTATTTTATATTTAAAGTATTTTTAAATTAAATAACAATTAAAATTTATTGACTGATTGAAAAAAGTAACTCTATTATTCTTAAAAACAGAAGAAGATGATTTCGGGGTATATTTAAATACGCTTTTGTGTTCGTACACAAGTATTGTAGAAAAAAAATTATAATTAACAATCTAAACATTCAATAATAATTCATCATACTTACCGTTATGAGATGTCTTAAAAAATTAAACTACTATACTTTTAAAAAAAATAACTTAACTTTTAAGTAGAAAAAGTTAAATATAAATAAACTTAATGGCTGACCCAAATAATGACCAAAAAAGGCCCATTAGGCCTTTACTCTACAATACTACAATGTCCAAAAAGAAACGATGTTGTGCTTTTTAGATTAGAAAATACACACTTGAAAATATTTCACTTAAACGATGGCCCCACAAAGGAATATAGCATCACATCTAACTGAGAGTAAACACTCATTACTTTCTGAACTAATTTTCATAAAACTTTCACCGGCTCGAGAGCAATTTACGTTCAATATAAAAAGTTAATTAAGTACTTTTTACGTCCATCAGTAGTTAGTAAAAGCTTGGTTAAGTGATGTGACAGCTCATAATTCCTAGCGTTGAATGATAGGCAAATTATTATATTAATTTCAACAAACCACAGCGTGAAGACGCATTTTAAAACCAATTAAAGAAATAGGTCCTACACAAGCTGCACTCACGACTGTAATTTCAGAAAGGGATAATCGGAGCTTTTGATGCAACCATTTCTCAGCGACTTGGTTTTCAAGAGCATTAACAAAACTTGTCGAAAAATACTTGTCTTGATAATGGCTTGTGGCATATGGTTAGTTGGGAATTGTAAGATTAAAACATATAAGAAAACAATAAAAAAATACATACATACATACATATACTCACGGCTATAAATCCCTTAACGGGGTAGCAAGAGCTTTGGAATGAAAAATTCCTCAGCCACTTTTGGAAGTTGATTGGGGAAAAGATGGTAATAATAAATATTTTTGGTGACGGGTCTCCAACCACATCGCCCAAAAATCACTTAGTAAGCCCCTATACCCTTAGTCGCTTCTTACGATCACCCACGGGTAGAAATGGGGTAGTGTTATTCTAAGCCGACACTACACGGCTAAATAAAAAATACTTATACAAAAAATATAGTATCCGTTCACATCCGCCAAAAATCACTTAAAATGCCCCAAAATACTTATTCAGTGATAATTTAAGCCACAGCTTAAGTTAGTAACTACATACTCACGGCTATAAATCCCTAAAAGAGGTAGTCAGAGCTTCAGAATAAGAAATTCTTTACCAACTTATGAAAGTTGAGTTCGGAAAAGATTGTTAAATAAAGTTTCTTGATGATGGGTCGCCAACCGTATCGATCAAAAATCAATTAAAAGTTCCAATACCCTTCTTAGAAACACCCACGGGCAGAAATGGGGTAGTGCTATTCGAAGCCGACACTACACAGCTACCAAGAGTTCAATATTATTTAAGAGTCGTTTTCACCTCAGTTCTTACCTCTGAATGAAAACTATTAAATGTAAATGGGTAGAACAGGTGCAATAGCCTTATTTAAGCATTATAATTATCTTTTTTAAGTGTAGGACATTTTAAAATATATTTAACTCGTTAAAGTTCATTTGAAATAATACTTTACTGTAAACTGTTTTCACCTGTTTTTAACGAGCTGTTCGTCAATAATTAGCAAACCCCGATGAAGCAAAAAGAAGGGTTTTGAGTTTGACTGGTATGTAAATGTGTATGTAGGTATGTATGTTAAACTTTTCTACCTTAACTTCGTCACTTCTTACCATGAGTAAATACGATATGGTTTGACTACCAATCTACTTTGACCATCCGTAATACATGATTCAGAATTTAATAAAATAAAAAAAATGATTTTTTTTATGTATTTAAATGAAATAAAACAATATAGTTTTACTAAGAAGTATTGTACTTGGGTGGCTTAACTTTATCACCAACATATCCCTATATAACATTATTATAAGCATGTTCCCAATGGATTTGAAAATAATTAAAACAAGATGATTAAAACCTTATATCCTTGTCAAACTACTACTACACCGCATGTTCTAGTAAATAAAATCGATCTCCTATAGGAAAATACTTGAGAGAAGAATAGAAAGAAAATAATTTATTCTCATTGTGAGGATACAAACGTAAAAATAATATTACAAATCAATGTCAGCAACTCACAGAAATAAATAGAAAAAAAATATTTTTGGAAAAACATATACACAAATACACAGCTATAAATGTAAAAAAATAGCTCAGCTGTGTAGTGTCGGCTTAGAATAGCACTACCCCATTTCTTCCGGTGGGTGTACGTAAGAGGCGACTAACGAACTTGGGGCTTTTTAAGGGATTTTTGGGCGATGCGGTTGGAGACCCATCACCAACAACCTTTATTCTACCATCTTTTCCCCACTCAACTCCCAAAAGTGGATGAGGAATTTCCAATTTCTCAGCTCTGGCTACCCCTTTTAGGGATTTATAGCCGTGAGTATATGTATGTATGTACACAGCTATAAATCCCATAAAGGGGTAGCCGGATAGATAGATAGATTAGTGTTTTGGTTTCCGCACATAGCTCCCTAATGGAACTTTTTTACGTGGGCCCTGGCCGTCTTATTCAATCCACCCTAACTCTGTCCAAAATCTTTCAAGTTGTCCTAGGTCTTTTAGAGAGTTTTTTGTACTACCTGTTTTTGTCCTGTCTTTTGAGTACGGGCTGTTTAAAGCCTGGCACTCAAACATGACGTGATTTACTGTCTCCTCGGCTTCCATGCATGCTCTGCACAGAGGACTATCTGTTAGGGGTAGCCGGAGCTTTAGTATTTTCAATTTCCTCAGCCACTTTTTGAAAAGGAGATTGTAAGATCAAAAATTGACGAGTCTTCACTTCATCTCCAGAGCCTAAAAGTATTTAAGTATTTAAATTAATAAGTTTTTGCTATTCTAAGCACATAGCTACTATTTGTACAAAGGATGAACGTAGCTTTTTGTTTCGAACCCAAAAGATTTTGATGTAGACCATGTTTCAGGTTAGGTGTAAATTTAGGCTAAGAGGTCTCAGAATGATACCTGCTGAAGGAAAGTTAATAAATAATTAATATCTAAGTTTGTTTTAAGCGTTAGAGTTTCTGACTGAATTACCCGATAATGAAATGGATTGTTGTGTTCGTCGTTGACTATATTTTCATCGATCATATTTAAAAAAAAAAGTGGCTTAGGTATTTTATACATTACGTATAGTGTAGATAAGCCACTTCATATATTATGTACATATAGTACATATGTTTAGGGTTTAGAAAGGTACGTAAAGGAGGAAAATATGTTTAAAAAAGTACTGCATCTTCTTGTAAATGTACCGTAAACTTAGAAGCTGTAGTATATACATTACGTTTTGATTCTTTCTTGATTTATGTGCTATGATCGTATTTCTTCGCTAATCGTTCCATCTATTACCACCCAGTGACAACTGATTAATTTAAAGCGACATAACAATGGGAAATGCGCCGTTATCGCTAAAATGCTAAGTGAATCAGGTTGTTTCACCTGACCCAGTTAGCAAACACTATTTCCATAAGCCGACTTTAAGCTGTTTAAGAGCTGCAGTCGAGTGACATAAATACGTCATGGGAGATTAAGGTTTTGATTGCAGTACTGTTGGGTTATGGTTTCCTGGTTATAATTTCTTATATTTATTCATGTTCATTGAGATAAATTGGGATTCACGGTATAATTAAAAAACAAAGGTGCTAATGGTATTCAACAATACAAAAAAATATGTGACTACTTTTTAAAATTAAGCTAAAGGGAATGATACGATCTTAAATTATCAAATTGTATGGCACTGGCTGAAAATCAGCGCCACGGTTGGTGACATCATCATCTGTGGCAACATGCTGAGCCAGTAACCAATTTCACTGCATAGGGCTGCTTTTTTATATAGTATTTTGTAAAATTTTCACGATTGCACACTTTTTTATGTTTTAATTTTTTATTTATGTTCTTTTGTTGTTTTTGTTTACCCCTATGTTTTTTTAAATTTTTTATTTGTTGTGTATTTTCCTGTGCACTGAATAAAGTTTTTTCTTTCTTTCTTTCTTAAATTATAAAGAAGATTACAAGTATACTGATTAAAATATCAGTTCGAAAAACCCTCTTCTTTTATTATTTTTTTCTCATAGTGTGAGTTTATTTATGTATAGTGTGATACAGTGTAAGTGATACAGATCATTTTGATTCTCAATGTTTGATAATCCCTTCATTTATGCTATGTAAACGTTACTAAGTATGGTTGTGATTTAAGAACAATAACATAGTCTCAAGATTTGACACTTTAGTTTGGACCATAATATAAGTATTAAGTTATTGACGATGGAACACAGTAAAAATTACTGTTGGAAACTAAAAATGAATTTACATCGACTTTTATCTCTAGTCTCTTCCTATAATAAACTTACTAAAACATACATACATATATCCATATATTCAGGGCCATAAATCACAAAAAGGCGCAGTCAGTGTCACCTCAACCACATATGGTAGTTGATAGGGGACAAGATGGTACAAATGAAGTATCGTTGTTGATGGGTCTCCAACCACAACGCCCAAAAGGACTTCAAAAGCCTCATACATTTAGTCGCCTCTTACATTTCCCGCGGATAGAAAGGGGCAGTGATATTCTAGGCTGGCATTATTTAAACACTTGTTTCTTATAAACCACCTTTATGTTTATTTGTGAATTTTAAGTCATGTCAATACATCGAAACAGTCTTATATCAAACCTTAACGTAGTTGACCTTTCAATAGTCGAGTCATAGGGCGTTCATCAATCAGTATAATTGTTACTAATTTAGTTGATTTTTCATCTATTCGAATCAATTGAATATCGATATGGCACATTCTTATTCAATAATACTTCTGCTTGCTGTATAGTGTCGGCTTAGAATAGCAATACCCCATTGCTTCCCGCGGGTTTTCGTAAGATGACAAAAGGTAGTGGGGCTTTTTAAATATTTTTTGGGCGATGTGGTTTATGACTCATCATCAAGAAACATTTACTTTGCAATCTTTCCCCCCTCAACTTCCAAAAGTGGCTGAGGAATTTCTTATTCCGAAGCTCTGGCTACCCCTCCTAGGAATTTATAGCTTAGAGTATGTGTGTGTGTGTGTGTAAAAATTCTGCCGTATATTTAAAAAGAATAGGCAGATATTATTGATCGCCACTCCATGCAAACCTCTCTATTTCGTTTACATCCATCAATCTTTTCATACATGCTTTTTTATTCTTCATACTTCGGACTGCAGCCATGTAGTTATCTAAAGAATTAAAAAACAATAAAGTTTATTCGCGACACTAAAGGTTCCAAAGTAAAAGAAATATTGAAATAATCTCAATTCTAATCATAAAATGAGGTAGCACAAAACATACAATTATATTGTCATATTTTTTTAACTGATATGTATCGCAAGTGTTATGATTTTTACAGTTGCAAACATATGCCCATATTTTTTACTTGCAAAAAGATTATTTCGTGTTACTTGTCACGCTATTAATTAATACTGTCAATCTAGCTGTTAAGTGAGTAGATTATTAATTACAATACGTGTTTAATGCGGCACATATTTTTTTACGTTGAACACTAATAAAATCACACCGTTTCACGTTGTATTTTTATAATGGGGCTTATTAATAATACGGATACCTTATTGACTATAAATCTTATTGACACAATCAAAAAGAAAATAAATAAACTCAAACTAAACCTTAGTTATTATTAGCAAAAAGAAGTTAACATTTAAGTATAGCCGTACAAAGGGGCAATGCAGCCAGCCTTTTGGGAACCCTTCCCCCCAGCAGCGGCAGTGATTTTGAAAATATTTTTTATTTTGTTTAATTATTATTTCTATCTTTTGTATATATATTTAAAACTCATAGATTAAGATTGTATTTAAATGTTAATTACTGTATATAATTTTGTGTATTTACCAAATAAACAACATTTAAATAATAATCTATGTCCACATCCATAGAATGTGCCAATTATATAACTAATATATTACTAATAAATTAAGAATAAATAAAGGAAAAAAAAAATCGATACAGGCGGGAATCGAACCTGAATTTTATTTATTAGTAATAATGCTCACATTAGCTTTTCATGAACAAAAATATTTAAACTCTAATATATATGTGTGAAAGAGGAAGTGCCTCTTCCCAATATTTATCATAAATTCATAACTCTCTACGTTCGTTTCGTAACAAATGTAAAGAAATAATGTAATACAATAACAATATATTTACAATAATGAAAGCTTTAGTTTAAGAAAATCAATTTAATTTTATTTTGTTTCATTACTATATTGTTAATATTTAAATTTTATCTCAATTATTTTATTATATTTTTGTTTGTGCTTGTCTTTTTAATATTTTTACACACGAGTTCCATGAACTAATTATTATTTATATTTTTTTAGTATTGTTAATTAGTTCAACTAAATAGGAAATGCTGTGCATGCTGTTCTGGTACTGCATCTGAATAAAACGTATATGTCTTATGTAAATTATAATATAATATGATGTTGTACTGTGTGCATGCCTAACAAATAAATAAATATATTTTTTTATATTTACCTATAAAATTTTACCAACTATATTATACTTATGCATAACTTGAAATAAAGTATACAATAAGATTTAATACGCATAACTTTGCTTAGCTGAATAAAAAAAAACTTAATTATCTTTAACGCGTATAGAGCAATTAGTAAAACAAGTTATACCCAAAAAAAATGTCCTCGTATATTCACATTAAAGCTTTATAACGGTCACAAAATTCTTATTATAACACCATTTTGTAAGACGGCAATTAGCAAAGGTCATTGGCCTCGCAGAATGTTGTGCATTTAAGTTATCGAGAGATCTTTAAGTTAACGTTACATTGTTAATTGATATGATTATGTTAATGCAAATCTTCCACTTTTACAACATTAATCAGAGATTTGCGTATGATACACATACGGCCTAAATATCTCTATATATATAAAAGAAAGTGGTGTTAGTTACACTATTTATAACTCAAGAACGGATGAACCGATCTGGCTGAAAATTGATGGAGAGGTTGCTTAGAATCAGGAAAAGGACATAGGATATTTATTTTCACTAAATATCGTAAGGGGTAAGCAGTAAAAAAAATAACACCATCCGTGCGCAGCCGTGGCGGACCACTATAGTATTTTAATAAAAAATTATAGTTGTTTGTAATTTTGTAAAAATGTTAGTTATTATGTATGTATTGCAATATGTTCAAATAATGTTGTTTATAGTATTAAAATAACCGCTTTTTACGTTGTGTAAATAAAAAAATACGATTTTCGTCTATCTATTTTGTTTTGGCTAATATGTATTGATTGTGAAGATTTTTCTGTATGTTTGTATGTCTATAATAATGAACGGCTGTGGAACGACACAAGCAATTTTCATTTATACGACCCCTGGAAAGAAATGGGTTAATGCTTCTCTAAACCGACAAAACTAACAATAACCTTTCATTACTGCATATCTAGATAATAATACCGTATTTTATCAGGTAACATCCGGTTTTCATTTGTTCGCAGATTTTTTTCTAAACAAAGAACAGCTTTACAAACAACAAAAAACGTAAAAACCCACCTTTTATTTCACAGCAACATGCAAAGTGCACAAACTTAACATCAAGATAAAATTTGACAACCCTTTGAATACGAATGACATATTCTCATCCTTCAATTCCATTTAATATTATATTTCGATTGGGTCTATTGTGCGTTCGTTAGCGTCTTAGGGTTAACATTTCTTGGATAAAAGCGATGTATCATGCACCGGGTGAATGCAATCGTAATGTCTTTTGATACTTGCAAATATCTTTGCGGAAAGAGTTTAGTTAACATGAGAAATAATGAAAAGAATAAAAGAGCATGTATGAGAAGAATGTTGAATGTGAACAAGCAAGTCAAGTCAAAGAAAAGTAAGTTTCTGCCTACTCCAATGGGACAACAGGCGTGTGTAAAAGTAAAGAAAGTAAGAGCGATAATGTAATAACGTAATTTAAATTAAAGAGGTATTTATTTGTTCCTCACCATAAAGGTTGACTGGAAGAAATCGCGTCAAGGCGATAAGTCCGCCTTTGCGTGCATTTACTGTTTTGTAATTTTTAAATACTGTATGTGTGTTGTGTATTTGTATGCATAATAATAATAATAAAAGATTTTATTTGTCTTTAACACATACAACAAAAAAAAATGGTGACATGACAACAAACAATAAGAAAGAAGTATTAACAAAGCGAACAATAGCATATAACAGCAAAATAAAAGACAAAATGGTACAGAGCTCGGTCTATCCACTACAAGCAGATAGCTCCGTTTTCAGCTCTGGCCAAACCTTAAGACTACTTACACTTAAAACTAACTTAGAACTAATTTCAATACACATGCACTCGCATACACACACACACACACACACACACATCTACACACAGACACCACGCGCATAGTCTTAGCCTAGAGCTAATTTATATACATTATTTGGATCTTTTCACATATTATAGAAGAATATAATATAAATAACAATCAATATAAATACCAATAATGAAAGCCACGTACATACTTTCATAACAATGTAATGCATAAATTGATAAATATATATATATACATAGATACATGTTACTGTATATATAAATACTTTATTACTGGTTATTATAACTAAATAATTTTAAAAATCGGACCAGTATTTCCTGAGAATAGCACATTTATGAAAACTAGCTAAATAAAACGAGTAAAACATGATAAAAATATTTAACTATGATCACGGCTATACATTCCAAAAACTTAAACATTAAAAATACTTAGCTATTTTTGAAAGACCATTAGGGAACATTTTGTGAAATACAGGATGATTGGTGAGAGGTCTCCGACTACATCGTACAACAATCATATCCCCAATGCCCTTAGTCTCCTCGTTTATCAGTATCATCACTATTGTAGGAAATAGTTTGGTACTATCAGAAACAGACGCTTAACACCTATTTACAGCATATAAAAAAACAATTAAAAAGTTATGGCTTCCATTCAAAATGAGATTTTCATTTGCAAATCAGTATTATTTACGTGCAAACAGTATTTAATGTGGGCAAACATATTTTTTCTCTTTTCTAAATAACACCATACGAGTGGCGATAAAATTTCTTTTTAACGACGTCTGTCCAACAAATTGGTAATCTTTATGACCATGTAAATGTACTTGTATGTTGGTATCATGGTTTTAATATGGTCTTCAATTTGTTTTAGAATTACTTGACTTCCATATGTATTTTTCATTTTTATAGCATCCTGTAGGTAGAACATATTATAATCTGTAAATGTGAGAAGTTCCATGTAGATTTAGTTTTTTTTTCCTTTATTCGCCATTAATAAAAATTGTTGAAATAGGAACAAAATTACAGAAAAAATAATAATTCAATTTTGTTAAGTACAATAATAATAATAGCAGAAGTTGGAAAACCATAAAAGAAAGAGGGGCTACGTTGATATATTTGCTGTTATTTATAATATATTGTTTAGTATAAAAAATGCTGTATTGCTGAAAATGTTTGCCAGGGTCAAATGAAGTTGTGACTGATAGTATCTACCTACCCCAATCAAAACGAATGCCGTTATCATATAATTAATACGTTATGTGGAGACCCATCATCTACCATATTTTATTTTACAAACTTTCCCTAACTTTACTTCCAAAAGCGGCTGAAGACATTCATATTATTAATCCCTGGTTATCCCTTAATGGGATTTATGGCCGTGAGTGAGTATTATGTATGACAATACACTACCCGATGGAAACTTATGGCGTGAGTATATCTGTATGTTAACTTAAAGCCGTTTTATAAATGACCTCTGTGTCGTGAGTCGTGAGCCAAACACTATCCGTTAGACCGCATAGACCATTTTATTGTAATTGTTATTGTTCCTCTGAAGCCATTTGTCATATGGTCACCATATTTATCGTTTTAGAAAGGTTTATTTCTCTTTCAATTTACAACTCTAGCCAGCTAGACTAATTAAAATGCAAACCTAGATTCAAATCCACCAATAAAAGTCTGCCTCGACAGCTTATGGCAAAATTTAATTTAGAAAATATCGTTATAGTATTTTATGGCAAATAAATGCCAATGTAATGTTTAGAATACGAACCTAGTTTGATTAGGATTCTGTAAGTAAATTTCGTCGTCTCGAATATATGTTTGATGCTTACCGAATTTCGTTTTGATATTCTTATATTTCTTATATTCTTATATATTAACAGGATTACAACAAATATGCTATAAGAATTTTATCTAATTTAAACTTTTATATTACTTTACTCTCACTCCGAGTAAATCTAATGTCAAATCATGTAACCAATGTTTTACTTCTAATGATTTCTAAACCATACTATAAAGTAAAGATGGTGGAATGAAAATTTTAAACACATGACTCAATTAATCCCAGATATTTGGCACATCCACGAAAACAGTCAAATTCTTAGGTGACTAGCTTCTCGGTCCGGAGTTTGCGGGTTCGATCTCCGTTGAGAGCAATATTTATGTGATGAGCATAAATGATTGTTTCTTAGTCTTTGATGTTATTTATATGTGTATTATATAATATTTAAATATATCATTGAGATGTTATCCCATAATACAAATCTTACTTAGTTTGGGGCTAACTTGATCTGTGTATATTTATTTATATTTAAGTCAAGCTAAATTCCAAAACCACTGCTTTTCTTCAAATTAAACTATTTAGAGAAATAAAACGGGAACTTCTCCTTTAGCACGGAAAAGAAATAAATCCTTTTTATCCTCACCAATTATTGTATCTTTTCAGCCAGGACATCTCACATATTAAAATAGTTGGCATGCCACCCTATTGAAAGGTTTGATCAAAGAACTACTTCTATTACGGCCATTGTAAGCTTGTAAGTGAATCGGACGATATATTGGGCCATTCGATGTCCGAGATTTCGAGATTAATTCTTGCTTTGTGTTGCTGCGGCCAACTTTATAAAGTTTTTGCCAGATCGGTAGAGTTATCATAAATATTTGATTGTGGTAAAATACATATATATACTCATGGCTATAATTCCCTAGAAAAGCTAGCCAGAGCCAAGGAGTTATAAATTCCTCAGCCACTTTTGGAAGTTAAGTGGGGAAAAAGTGGTAAAGTAAAGGTTTTTGGTGATGGGTCTCCAACCGCATCGCCCAAAAATCCAATAAAAAGCCTTAATACCCTTAGTCGCCTCTTACGACACCCGTGGGTAGAAAGGGATAGCGAACGGCAAAATAAAGTTATTATATTTTTTTATTGTAGATTAATCAAAATTAGCGTTTTATTTTTTATTCCTACGTCTAACAAACGGAATATAATATATTCATAGATCCGTGAATATAAAACCAATGAGCTAAACTACAAATTAAAAGTATATTTAATTACCTATATGAAATGTGTACTTATATAAGCAGAAAGAAAAATATACGACAAACAACTGTTATTACAATTATTTTAATAAAAATCATGAGAAAATATTTCACGCGTAGCTGAGTATAAAATATATCAGTTAAATTAACATGTGCGAAGAAGAAATAGCATTATGCCTATATGGACTTGATACGTTTTTTTAACAAACTTCAAGTTTTCAAAAGTATACATATTCTTCGTCTCAGGCCTTTCGATAAATAAGGTAACCAAGAATATAAATGAACAGTGAAATAAAAATGTAAAATTTTAAAACTTGAATACCTTTGCCATTGTTTCTCAAGATCAATATGTTTAAAAAATAATAATAATAATTTATTAAACTTTTATAAATTTAACACTGCAATAGGGTTTACAAATATATTTTTTTACCTAAGGAAACTTTCCACTGTTATAGTCAGCACAAAGACTTGTGTCCGACGCTGCAATTTAATATGCGAATGAGACATCGCACTACAAGTTCTTCCTCGCAATTACACTCTTTATTTGAATACATATATCGTATTACACTCGAGCGCATATCTCTTAGCATAGACTGTTAGAATTCTATATGTTACCAACTGCCACAAGTCTTTGCGTCCAGTATAGTCAAAACAAGGCAGCTGCAAATATAAACGAAGTCTTCGCAAACATTCTATTTTTTTCAGTTGAGTCTTATAGTGAAGGCTTCTTCATTGTCTTTAGTTTCAAAGATAAATAACAGAGCAGCGTTGTTAATAACTCGGCTAGATCCATTGTATTACTTTCCATTTTATTTCATGCTTCTCTTTTTGTCCGCCATCATTAAAATAGGTGCTCATTTTGTGAGACACCGAAGTTTCTTGCTTTTTTTAAGTTGCCATATTTTGCTTCGAACTTTAAGTAATTAAGAAATGATTTAAAAAAAATATACACGATAATACCAATATTTAAATTATAATTGTGTATCCAACGAAAAATAAGTCACTATTTATATTTTAGTTTACGTTACTGATAATAAATTGTAATATTTCTCCTTATAGTTAACAATAATGATAAAAAAGTAAGTCTAGATGACTCACGAAAATTTACTAATCGATTATTATACAAAATACTATAGTTTGTTTCAGTCATTTTACTTATAGTATTTGAACGAAAGGTTGTTCAATAAAAAACGAATGTTAAAGTACTTTAAAATTGAAAGTATTCCTTTTACTAAAATCAATTCAGTTGTCATTCTACAGTGTAGCTGCAACTGCAACCAACCGCTGTCCATTTTAACGTGTTTTTTGTACAAAAACTCTCGAAGCGTGAGCGTTGATTATTAAAAGCGGATGGCATTCTTTTCGGAATGTTTTAATGACAATCTTTGTTGTTACAACAAAATGGCTGTAGTTTATGCGTGCGCGTACAATGAGGTTGCATAACGTTATATCAGCAATCTCGTGTTATTTAGCGGGTTTTTTGTCAAGTTCATTGTTGGGGGCAATGATCTACGCTTGCTAACTGCGCGCGTAATCAAAGCATTTTCGCGCCATTTTTATTTACTTTTTTTAAACAAAATTTAAGACATAGGGAAGATGGATGAACGTAGTAGCAATAGAGATATGATAATGAGCAGATGTGGACGGTTTTGTTCGTAGAGGATGGTCGCGTAAGACGTCTGAAAACCAAATCGAAAACGTTCTGAATGTGACAGAAGTAAGAGAGATTTGTCAGTATCGTACAAAGCGGCGATCTATAGTCTCTGCCTACCACAATGGGAACAACGGGCGTGAGTATAAGTATATAATATGTAATGAAGTATATTTTGCTTTATTATAGGCATAAATTTACCATGAAAAGGAAGCGTTAAGCTTAAAAGCAGTGAATAGTTATGTGCATGCCAATCAATATATTAAAAACAAAAACAAAAAAACAACGGCCTTGGAGGTTCACTACGTAGGTGCATCACTCGCATTAAATATAATATTGTTAATGGGTTTTTTGTCACTCGGGAATAACGCTTTTTTTGAGACCCAACTCACACTCCTTTGATGAGGTGATGATGAGGAATTACTAAAAACATTGCAAAATAACTCAGTTATTATCCGAAGCTACTTTTGGATTTATAATAGTTGTTTCAATTATATGGAACAAAATCAAACATAGAGACAAAATTTTTATAAGTGATTTAATAAAAAGTCTTATTTGTAAAAAGACAAAATTTAATCCAGGAAACAGATCGTACGTTTGGCTCAAATCTACCATGAACCCAAACCTCAAAACAAGTTTAAGTTTAAAACGGATGCCCCGTTAATTTAAAAAAAAAGGAATAAATTGGCATCAAGAATGTCTACCAGTCACTTGTCAAGTTAATTGGTCATAATACGCTTCGCATTTAAAGGAGTTTTTAATTCAGTTAATTTCAAACTGTCTGGTTTTTCGAATTCGAAATTCAAACAACGGAGCATATAACTGATAAAAAATGGCGCGTATTTTTTATTGTAGAATAAGCGGGTTGGTCTCCTTTTAATGCAATATATTGTATTTTCATTATAATTTGGAGTAATTAACTTATTTAATTTAGTTTAGATGGTTAAATCGCCATCACAGCTATTTTAATTTCCGTTTCAAATGGAATGGTAATATTAAAATAATGATAGCTTCTCTGAAGGATGTAAGTATACTTAAATTATTCAAACAAGAAAACCCGTCATACAAAGATAGTACTTTCCATCGAAAGATAATTCTAATCCCTACTTCATACTGAATTTCTGAGCTGTAGGTGATATGCCGTGTAGCGCCGGCTTAGAATAACACTACCCCATTTCTACCCGTGGGTGATCGTAAGCGGCGACTAAGGGCATAGGGGCTTTGTAATAGATTTTTGGGCGATGTGGTTCAAAAACATTTATGACTACCATCTTTTCCCCAAAACTTCCAAAAGTGGCTGAAGAATTTTTCATTCCAAAGCTCTGGCTACCCCGTTAAGGGATTTATAGCCATGAGTATATGTATGTATGTACTATGTGTGTATTTGATATGCGACCTACACAGCTAATCACTAAATATAATTTATATTTAGCATTTTCCTATACTTGGCTGGAAATAGCACAGGATTATTTGATTCTAGACTTCTAGCTAATCCTTTTTGGAGTTTTTGCGTATGTGTAAGTAGGTGCAACTTAGAGCATTATTGATATTGTTGTCCTTTTCACACATACATAAGTTCGATGCATATAAAGATATACATATATATAGCTGTATAGCGATGGCTTAGAATGGCACTAACGCATTGCTTCCCGCGGGTGACGTAAGAGGCGATTTAGGGTATTTGGGCTTATTACTGCCTACCCCTTTCTGGAATTTATAGATACATACATATACTCACGGCTATATTTCCCTAGAAGGGGTAGCCATAGCTAAGGAATTATAAATTCCTCAGCCACTTTTGGAAATTGAGTGGGGAAAAGATGGTAAAAATAAAGGTTTTTGGTGATGGGTCTCCAACCGCATCGCCCAAAAAACCAATTAAAATCCCCAATACCCTTAGTCGCTTCTTTCGACACCCGTGGGTAGAAAGGGGTAGCGACATTCTAAGCCGGCACTACACGGCAATAATATTTATAACCGTGAGTAATTGTATGTATGTATGAATGAAGGTATAGTTAAAATAGGTCAGGGCGCCATAAGATAGGCATAAGATTGACTGTTCAAAATAATCAGTCTCGCCAATCACTTCAAACTACTACAAAAAACTTACAATCATAAGTTAAATGACCCCCATTAGGCTCGTATGAATAATGATGCTTAAATCGATCGACATCAATCAATCATGGAGTCAAAAAAAAGTTAAGCATGATCGCTTCATGAACGCCTACAGAAATCGAAAGTGTAACAGATGTAAAGTGGTTCTTATAAAAAATACAATGGCACAGAGTAGTTAGATGTATCACTTTCACCTGTCAAAGATAATAACATGTTTGTCTTGGCTTGATGTCTTAATATTTAGTATGTGTTTTTTGGTTTTTAAACCGTTCAGTTTTATCGGACAGGAAAATAATTTGAATATTCTATTTTTGAATCATTTTATCAGCCCTCGTAGTATGTCATGTGAAAAGTGAGATACTGTCAGATTTTGTGTGAGCAATCTGTAAGATTCTCACTTCTCATGTGTCATACGCGCTCTCACAAGTCTCATGCTACTAGTGCAGGGCAGGATTGTTTATGATTGTGAAAATATTGTGAGGAAAGCCATATGGCTAAGTTGGTAGAAAACCATGAGAGCATATGGAATGACGATAGACTTGCCCCTAATCACGTTAGTGCATCGGCGAAGATAGGTGGCTGAAAACTAGGTGTCAATCATGTCATGTTCAGTACAGGATTGTGTATGTCGAAACTTTTCTTTCCTTTATTTATTCTTTATTTATTAGTAACTAGCTGACCCGACAGTCTTCGAACTGTCATAAAAATTTAGTATGAACTGAAGTATCTATAACAAAGAAAATAAGAAATCGTACCGCGATGCAGAAAGCAACGCAATATTCATACAATATGCTTTCAATTATCTTTATTCATACATATTCGCATAGTTGAATGTGAAAAAGAAGGATTAGTGCATCCTATTATTCTAACCTAACACAAAAGCAAAAAAAATACGCAAATAGACTTTGACCACCCGGGATTCGAACCTGGGTCTTTCGTACTTAGTGTTTACCAAACGGTATATCGCTACGCCACGCAGACATTTGTGTAAGTTTCAAATTTGTGATATCCTATATATCTAGTAGTCATACTATTGACAAACAATTAAATGGACAATTATTTTGATGAAAATGGATGAAACCTTTATTTTTTCCAAAAAGACTATTAAAGAAGAGTCCGATAAAGTCGGTCGATGAAAAATTAATCGTGTAAATATGGGGAACCATATAAAAGTTATGTTTTTTTATGCTCCTGTGGGAACCCTTGCGAAATCTGGGATAAATTATATCCTATATGTTGGCCAGGTGTATAACCTACATTCATGCCAAATTTGATCAAGATCGGTCCGGTAGAATTAACGTGATGAACGGACATACAGACAGACAGACAGACAGACATTTTTTTTCAAAAATAGCAAATTTGGCTTCAGTATCGAAAATAAAACATATTCCACCGGTTTTTATTTTTTTTTCTTCAATGTACAGTTTTGACCTCGTTACAGTCTTATTATAGTATAGATAGATAGAAGATAGATAATCCCCACATGAGGTTTTCATGAACAAAAATATTAAAATTATGTGGTAGTTAAGTTAAGTTTAGTTAGTTTTGTTCTCAACATTTGCATTCTATCTGAAAAGGTAGACAAGTAGCCTTCCGAAGTTGTGAAAAATTCGGAGGTAGGGAACGCAAACACTACTTATAAGTGTAAAAGAAACAAAGGATAGAAGAATTTCGCGCTGGCAGCCATGCGACGGGGGCGTATACCCGAGGTCGCGGGTTCGATTCCCGCCTGTGTCGAAATTTTTCTTTTAAATATTTATTAGTATATTTAGGATGTATTTGATCAGTACATATGTGTAAAAACTAAAAAGAGCGAGTTAAGTATTGTAATGGCATCACTAAATAACATTAGGCACTAGCACTAAATACATTGGACATATTGAATACCATGTATGTATTAAATAAAAAATTGATTTCAATGATACCTACAACAAAATTCGGGACATATTGACCAAATTCCATACATGAATAAAAGGGGAAAACGATAAACTAAGTATCTTGAGTTTCGTGAAAGAGTTATAGCTAAATGCAGTGCAATCAAAGGAGCATTTTCAAGTGCCATATTGAAGTATGCAGCGTTACATCAAACTCAAAATCCCCCTGTGCAATCCCTCAAAATCGTCATATCAGCAGTTAATCCTTATTTGCCAGGCCGTTCGAGTATGAAACTTGTCTTTCATTGAAAAAGGCTGAAAAGATTTAAGCCCTTAGCTGTTTGGATGTCTTTTGAATTTGAAAACAAATGGCGCAGCGATTCACATGCATATAGGAAGTCAAATATTTTGGGTTACAAAACTGGTTCATTTGAATATTATTAAGGCTTTTGAATGCAATTTGTTTTTATGTTGAAGCACAATTTCATACATTTAGTCACTTTTAGTCACACAAGGATGTCATAGATCTTAAGGGCCTCCCCACATTTTGCAGCTATTGCGCTCACTCTTACGTCAAATTTACTGAGAGTGACAGGGCGGAAAAAACGCGCGCGCAGGATAAATGTAGTTTATTTAGTTTTATTGAATAACTATAATGTTTAAATTAAAAGTTAAACATCAAAGTTACAGATCTTAAAGCTGCGCGTATATAGACACATAATGAGTTCACATGTATGTTATGCCAGTGGAGCCTATACGGTTTTTATGAAAACAAAGCATGTTCCAATTCAATTTTTTTCATCATATTTTTCAACAAATTATTAAAATGTTAAACATCAAATTTTAACACCATGAACTAATCACCAACATATATTTTATTCATGTCATATCAATATCATCAAATCAGACTTTATAGAATTTCCAAACAATCAATATCAACCTATTTTTCCGGGGACGCCCTTAAGAAATATACTGGCTCTAAGTTTATAACAATGATAAAATTAAACTTTACTTAAGTCCAGCTGGTTTTTAACCATATTGTACATTTCTAATAGGTATTCATTTGTCATTACTTGGACGTTAATATTCATTTAAGTTGGATTCATTTGAATAAACTGACAAGAAAGCAAATGTTCGGAATATCTCACCGTTTAGATGATGAACTACTAGTCACAGTCACTCACGTGCAAACGACTAGTGTTCAAATCCTGGGTCAGGCCTACACCAATTTGTCTTTTCTAAAGACATATGTGTGGTTAATTTATCATGGTTGTGAACGGTAAGGGAAAACATCGTGAGGAAACCCACATGGCTGAGTTGTACTTAGTCATGTGACAGTGTATTCGTACAAAACGGCGATAGGCCTGCCCCCTATCACGTGAGTACACTGTCCATGCAAAACGTGGGTACTCTGAACATCAGGTGACAAAGTCACGTGATGTTCAGAAGTATTAGTACCTCTGCCAACCCCTTCGGGGATATTCGGCGTGAACGTTTATGTTTTTTATGTTATGTTATGTTTAGATGATGACTGAAAGTGATACCGCTTGCATCTACTAGTATTATCGGGAGGGATAAAATGAGGCTCAAATTCAAATATACATGTTCAATGTTACCGTATGTATGACATAGTTTTTTCAAAAAGAAACGCATCTTTGGTTTTCCCTAAGAAACACAACGCAGATAGGCGACGTTTTTTATGCTGTTAGAAGATGCGGTTTTATTTATCAACATACAAATCCCAAAAAGGGGTAGCTAGAGCTTAAGAATATATATTCCTCATCCACTTTTGGAAGTTAAAACTTCTAAAACATACATACACACATATACTCACGGCTATAAATCCCTAGAAGGGGTAGCCAGAGCTAAGGAATTAGCAATTCCTCAGCCACTTTTGGAAAGATGTGTGGGGAAAAGACGGTAAATTAAAGGTTGTTGGTGATGGGTTTCCAACCACATCGCCCAAAAAATCCCTTAATAGCCCCAATACAGTTAGTCGCCTCTTACGTACACCCACCGGAAGAAATTGGGTAGTGCTATTCTAAGCCGACACTAAACAGCTAAAAATGGCTCAGTAATTGTGTATTCCTTAGCTCTGTCCCTAATTGGGTATTATAACACTTAGTAGAGGTAGAGTTTTTTAATGAACCTACGTTAACAAAATAACTACACAAAATTTCTTTTCGCAAAACGTTTAAAACTATCACGAACTCAGCCGTAATCAGTTAAAGTGCAATTACGACTTGTAAATAATGATTATGATTCGTAAAATAATGATCGCAGCTGACACCAGCTTTCTTGACTAACGAGTCCGTATGTGTGTCAGTGGTTTTGCTTTGCGAAGTATACTGTCGACAATAAAACATTTTATAGAACTTACTACTCGAAATAAAAGCTGTTTTTTAATAGTTAAGAGCTTTTCTGCCCGGGAGCTCAACGTCGTCAAAGTTTAACAGTAAATCCCGGCAAAATTCTGTGTAAATGAAAAAGTGTTTTTACCGAATATATATTTTTTAAATAACATTGCAGTTTATCTTTATATATTATTTCTGTTAGCCTCTTTCTTGCCCGGAAGCCTGTGACGCGATGAGTTGAGCTAGAAATTTGGTTCAGGTATCGTTTTGTACAGTTCGCGGCCGTGGTGTGCACAAAATTCAGACATCTGATGTAACTGGATTAAGTTAATTGTTACAGAATTTCAAAGTTTCGATTGTGGCCCATAGAATTTGCTTGAGTGTCATAAGCGCGCGCAAACTTTAGTGGATCAGAGATGCGCTGTGATTGGTCGGAATTTTTTCAAAATAAACTCATTTTATTGGACGTGACGTAGTCGCGCCAGAGTTACCCACTAGTTCTATATAATTTACTCTATTTGTTTTCTTTATCATAAAAAACATAAACGTTCACACCGAATATCCCCGAAGGGGTTGGCAGAGGTACTAATACTTCTGAACATCACGTGACTTTGTCACCTGGTGTTCAGAGTACCCACGTTTTGCATGGACAGTGTACTCACGTGATAGGGGGCAGGCCTATCGCCGTTTTGTACGAATACACTGTCACATGACTAAGTACAACTCAGCCATGTGGGTTTCCTCACGATGTTTTCCCTCACCGTTAACAACCATGATAAATTAACCACACATATGTCTTTAGAAAAGACAAATTGGTGTAGGTCCGACCCAGGATTTGAACACTAGTCGTTTGCACGATAACCGAGTGTTCTACCCACTGGGCTATCACGGTTTTCTTTATCATACCGCAAATTATGTAAGATGGGTTGTATAGGCGTAGAATATTTAAAGGTCAGTCTTAAATAATCGTATAGTATTAAATATAAGATAGTTGCATATCTTTTCGTAGGCTCAACGAAAATAGGAATACGATGTGACTATTAATTTGTGATAAAATTGTCTCACAAACTATTCTCATTGTTCTTTAATTTTTCGAAAACGATCGAGAAAATGTCAGTACCAGGGACACATAAATCACAGGGCTACCTCTTTCAGTATAATAAAGGAGAATGGAGCGATCATAAAGTATTTTTTATAAATACTTCTCGAATGAAGTACTGGTACGGTTGGCGGTGTCGAGCCAGAAAGATAACGATCCGTAAAGTTAACAGTACAATGAGTGATTTACGTTCTTATGCTAAAGTGGAGTGTGGTCAGATGAAAACCATGTCTGGGTGGGCACGGAACTTATGGCGTATATTGTGGGTCTTTCCTTGAAGTTATTAAAACATTTAAAACTTCAATTGATTAACATCTGAAATTTTACTCAGAACCAGACAAAAGGTTTTGGACCGTGATTGGTCCGGCATTCTTATCATGAAAAGAGAAACATAAACCATATTTATTACTAAAAAATGTGGATATTGATTAGATTAAGATAAGTCCCTTTTATCTTACTATCTCTATTATTATACAGTTTGCCGCCTAAATAAATGCCTACTATCTTATTTTTTTTAGACTTAACAAAACATAAAATGTATGGGAATGCAAAGCAAGAATTCAATAAAACCTTAAATATTTTATGCTAACTTAATAGCTTTAACTTGAATAATCATAGATAATAAAAAAAAGTGCTGTGTAGTGTAGGCTTAGAATAGCACTACCCCATTTCTTCCGGTGGGTGTGCGTAAAAGGCGACTAACGGTATTGGAGCTTTTAAGGGATTTTTGGGCGATGAGGTTGGAGACCCATTACCAACAACCTTTATTTTACCATCTTTTCCCCACTTAACTTTCCAAAAGTGGCTGAGGAATTTTAATTCCTTAGCTCTGGCTACCCCATCTAGGGATTTATAGCCGTGAGTATAAGTAAGTAAGTAAGTAATAAAAAAAACTTATATTTTCGGAAATGGTTATATAGGATGAAGCTATAAAAATTTACAGCTACTAGGCTAATATGGGCAGTGTGTAGGTCAAAGAACATAGTCTAGACATTAGCCGACCTATTACCCGGAAGTAATCCACTGCAGTAGAAAGTTAAGGTTTATGTTGCTTTCTGAAGGGCAAGCACGAGCGCTATTTTATCGACACGATAACGGTTAGAATGAGATGGCTGTATACGATACTAAGTAAGTGCGTAAGAGATGGTTGCTTTATCCCACGCGATAACTAGTTTAACAAGGCTCGTGCTTGCCCTGCTGAGAAATTTAAGTACAATTTGTGTTGCAAAATCATTCATAAGGATATATTAAATCTTTAAAAAACCGGCCAAGTGCGAGTCGGATCGCGCACTAAGGGTTCCGTACTATCATATATATAGAAAATCCCGTTTGTGTGAAAATCATGGGAGCCAAATTAGGTAAGTAATTTGATTTATGACGTTTAAAAATAGAACTACGGGCTAGATCTCATTCAAACCAATTTTCGTTAGTAGTTTGTATAGTAATACACATCATATATTTTTTTCAGTTTTATCATGCCCATATTTTAGAAGTTACGGGGGGGGGACACACATTTTACCACTTTGAAAAAGTCTCTCGCGCAAACTATTCAGTTTTAAAAAAAAAAGATATAAGAAACCTCAACATCATTTTCAAATACCTTTTGATAGATACCCCACACGTATAGGTTTGATGAAAAAAAAAATTTTGAGTTTCAGTTCTATGTATGGGGAACCCTAAAAATTTTGGTTTTTTTTTCAGATTTTATTTTAAAATCTTAATGCGGTTTACAGAATACATCTACGCACCAATTTTCTATAATGTAGTTCTTATAGTTTCGGAATAAACTGGCTGTGACATACGGACGGACGGACGGACAGACGGACAGACATGACGAATCTATAAGGGTCCCGTTTTTGCCATTTGGCTACGGAACCCTAAAAATAAGCCAAGTATTTATTGGAAGAAGAAATTCCTTCTTAAATCTTTTCAAATACATACTAATATTACCCTACTAACCGTACCAGTACTGAACGCTGATTAAGATATAATGTGAAATAAAAAAATGGCTATAGCTATCACGCGATCGAATGATATGAAAAGTTTAGAAAAATACCGATTGAAACGACTTAGTTTTCAATTTAATTGAATAAGTAAGAAAAAATTGAAAAAAATACATACATACATACATATACTCACGCCATTAATTCCCATTGGGGTAGGCAGAGACTATCGATCGCCACTTCGTACGATCCTGACAAACCTCTCTAGCTTCGTTTACATCCATCAATCTTTTCATACATGCTCTTTTATTCTTCATACTTCGGACGCCAGCCTTTTTGAGCACACTCTCAATTTGGTCCAAGTGTGTTCTCCAGAAAAAATAGAAATTAGTTAATAAAATATCTATTATAATGTTCACTTTGGCGGTAAAGTACTGTCTGTAAACTGTAACTATTTTCAACATACAAAGAGTAATAATAATCTTTTTCAAAATTATATTGCATTTGCGTCGTGGTGAACTTTATAATGTGATTTGAACAACAAATTTGGGAACATTAAAAAACGTTTATAACAGTTCAAATGTTTAAGTAGGTAAGTGTTATACTTACTATAAGTATAACTAGCTGACCCACAGACTTCGTACTGTCAAAAGTGTAGACTTTCACGACGTCAAACTGAAATATTTAACTGACCTGAGGGTCTCTGTCATGGGATGAGAAAAAAGGTGTTTTTCATAGTGTCCTCACAATTTTTTCACTTTATAAATTTTAAGTTTATAAGTATAGTAGTTTCGGCTGAGCATTGATTCTTAGTCAGTTAGTCTGTTTCACCATTTTTTAAGAAAATTTATTGATCTCTTAATTTTTCTGGGATAAAAAGTGTCCTATTGTGTTAATTGGGATCATTATCTGGCTTCCTGTAAATTTTATTTAAAATATGTTCTGTGAATTAGTCTTCATTTAGCTACAAACATCTATTTTGTTCTCAATTGAATACTCTCAATCAACAACATATTTATTTGGATAAAGATTAATATTATGTTGATAAAATATTATGGCAATTATGCATTAAATTCGACCAAATTTATTTACCATAAAAATGGTTATAGTAACTGAAACTTAAAAGTTAGACATATACTGTCGCGGGCATTTTTTTAGATCATTTAAAGAGAAATAATTCATTAATACATTTTTTTGGGGTAACTTAAACCGTTTACGCAGCGCACACAACGGAAGCCTTAGTATGAATAATTATCCCCGTTTTTGCAACACTATTCGCTGATAGTTTGCTCCTGTTGATTGCAGCGTGATGATATATAGCCTAAAACCTTTCTCAATAAATGGACTATCCAACACAAAAATAATTTTTCAATTTGATCGGGTAGTTCCTGAGATCCTAGCGTTCAAACAAACAAACTCTTCAGCTTTATAATATTAGTATAGATATAACTTCAATAATTTATAACGTAAATTAACAATATAATAGTGTAAATTACATTTTTCTTGTGTCCTATCATAACATACCTTTCCGAATGTGATCAAAAACATTATTTATTTGACATTTCTACAAATACATTGTATTTCAAAAGGCGTAGTATTAGTTTCTCTGTACCAGGAGAGCAAGATTGATGAGGAGGTCAACGGGACAGCCTTGACACTGACCCACGACCCGGAAGCATGCACTGTAGAAAGTCACTGCCATAAAACTAATACTAGAGGATGCAGTGGGCTTGTGAGCAACAGGCAGTATAATGCGCTGGCTTTATTAGACTTTGTATGTTCGTGAAAATCGTAACGTAATATTGAGGTTTGGTTTTCTTGTTACGAATTTAGAAATTTCTCTTAATTTACCTAAATAGTTTTAGATTATGTTTTGTTTTATACCTATCAAACCGTACCTACATGCCTGAAAGATTGTCAGAGGTCTCATAATAATTTAAAAAAGGAACAGAGATACAGGCCCTATTCTAAATTTGTACCACAGACTGCAGCTTTTCTGTTATATACATCTACTCAAGCTTTGTGTTCCCATTTGGGTAGGTAGAGACCACCGATCGCCACTCTTACGAATCTGGCAACCTCTCTAGATTTGTTTACATCCATCAATATTTTGATACAGGCTCTTTTATTCTTCATACTTCGGTATTTCATACTCTCGACTTGGTCCAAAATCTCGTCTTTACTAAAGTTACCTTCCACATTGGCTCTATAGATCTCTATTACCAATTTACTATCACCCATCCTCTCCATATCCATATCATATCCACGCCGTATATACCTTACGAGTTAGCAGCATTAGTATTTTTTCTGAAAATCACAAGATATTTGACATCAAGTGTTAAGAGTACCCACATTTTACTTGGACAGTGCATTTACATGAATAGTTCAAGTAGCATTTCTTCATCACATGTAACCATGTTTCATTATACTATGTTTTTCACGGACATTCTAAGTAAATATTAAATCAATGCAAAAACGTCTCAATCCACAATCTAAATTCAATCGTGATCAATTTATGCTTGCCGTGCACACAAGCTAAAACTTTCCCGTTTGTTTCACATCTGCGGTCAAACAATGCAAGCCAAGATTTCCGAGTACAAGTAAATAGCCAACTTAATGCCGGCACCCTAGTTTTGTGAAGTCGCGTCCCAGTTTTGAGACGCAGTGAAAGAAAGACAATTGGAAATACGCGACCGATGGGTTAATGCGATTTTAATATACGAGTCTTTGTTCGCCTGGTATTGTGAATCAAAATTGTGTCTCACCGTTTTTTTCTTGAACTGTTTGTTTCGGCTTAGATTAGTTATAAGCCATTTCTTTCAAGGGCAACCATAATCAGAACTGGTTTTGGCCATATAAGGGCAATTCTGAATCTTTTAAAAACCTCTAAATCACACGTTTCTTAGTACTTAATGATAGTACTTATTGTGGTAGTATGATCTTACAAATATCTATTTATATATTGCGGCTATATTGCGTAATTATATATAGCCAATTAGACTTTTTGTGATCGATTTAGTATTTTCAAAGATTAACCTTTTGTAAAGAAACATACAACCAAAATTTCATTTTTTTTATTATATTAGTATAGATTGATTCATAGAGTGAATGCAGTAGTGAGGTCCCTCAGAAAAGTTTGTAATGTGAGGTTATGTGATCGTGTGAGGAATGACGTGATTCGTGAAAGGTGTGGTGTAAAAGATGATATTGTAAGAAAGATAAAAAAAGGAATGTTGAGATGGTTTGGGCATATAGAGAGAATGAATGATAGTAAATTGGTAAAAGAGATCTATAGAGCCAATGTGGAAGGTAATGTTAGTAGAGGACGACCTCGGAGGACACATTTGGATCATATAGAAAATAAAAGAGCAAGTATGAAAAGATTGATGGATGTGAATGAAGCTAGAGAGGTTTGCCAGGATCGTACAAAGTGGCGATCGATACTCTCTGCTTACCCCAATGGGAACTAACGGCGTGAGAATATGTATGTATGTATGATTCATAGATCTTTTTCATCCTAATAGCACAAAGAGAAATATTTTGTAGGTACTAAGTTTTTATACTGATGAAAAACGTTTTTTTCTTATTGCTAAATAATTCATGTTTGTCTAAATCTTTCTGAAAAAATATACATAAACAAGGTTAAGTTTCTAGCTAATATGAAGAGCTTAAGAAGTTCCTAGTGGCTTTATAGAGGTTAATAGAACTTAGCCCCAATGAACTTTCATTTTCTAACATAAAAGCGTCTGTGGGAAACTAATGGTACAATAACCGACGGCTTGTGGTTTATTATTGTGTGAAAATCTTTATAATGTCTCACTTTACGGCTCAATCTATACTACTATCATAAATGTAAAGAGTTTGCTTTTGCAAAGGCGCTTATCTTAGAAACTATTTAGACCGATTTATTTTAGTGCTAGATAGAACATTTATGTTGGAGACCATATCATTAACGACAGCCGTGGCCGAGTGGATAGGTGACTAGCTCCACGGTCCGGAGGTTCCCGGATGAGCATAAATGTTTGTTTCTTAATCTTGGGAGTTATTTACATGTACATACATACATACATATACTCACGGCTATAAATCCCTAAAAGGGGTAGCCAGAGCTGAAGAATTGAAAATGCCTCAGCCACTTTTGGAAGTTGAGAAGGGTAAAGATGGTGAAATAAAGGTGTTTGGTGATTGGACTCCAACCGCATCGCCCAAAAATCCCTTAAAAAGCCCCAATACCGTTAGTCGCCTCTTACGTACACCCATCGGTAGAAACGGGGTGGTGCTATTCTAAGTCGACACTACACCGGCATGTCCGTATTTATATGATATTTATTATCACAATACTTATACTACAACGTAAAAACATGGAGACAATTAAGTTGGAAATTAAGTCTTTACGCATAAGAAGATGCATGGGTCAGCTATAAGCTATAATACCTAAATAAGTAAATCGATTTAAATAATCAGAATTAATGGTTTCATTAGAAGTGATAATAACACAACCCTCTTTTCGGAGGTTTGACTAGTTTATTCAATTCGATATTATAGCTGTTGAAATAATAGGATATTTTTATAAGTTCTTCAGAACCAGCTTAAAACAGCTATATCTCATATTCTGGGTATTAAGTGCATATCTGTATTTTTATGTGAGATGCGTGAGACCGTGTATGTCACGATTATGTATGGATAATGGCGGTTATGTCAAACATAACACATAACATGGCATGTTGACTGATCGTGAAGGAATACATCGTGAGGAAACTCACATGGCTGAGTTGTACTTCGTCATACATACATACATACATACACATATCAACGGCCATAAATCCTAAAAACGGGTAGCCAGAGCTTGAGAGCTAGAAACTGCTCAGCCACATTTGGATGTCGATAGGGGACAAGATGGTAGAAAAAAAGCATCGTTGGTGATGGGTCTCTATCCGCATCGCCCAAAAACCACATACCCTTAGTCGCCTCTTACAACAACCTTGGGTAGAAAAGGGAAGTGACATTCTAAGCATTGGCATTGCTGTGTAGTGTCGGCTTAGAATAACACTACCCTATTTCTGCCGGTGGGTATACGTAAGAGGCGACTAACGGTGTTGGGGCTTTTAAGGGATTTTTAGGCGATGCGGTTGGAGACCCATCACCAACAACCTTTATTTTGCCATCTTTTCCCCACTCAACTTTCCAAATGTGGCTAAGGAACTTCTAGTTTCTTAGCTCTGGCTACCCCTTCTTCGGATTTACAGCCATGAGTATATGTATGTATGAATGTACATTATAAGCCGGCACTACGTGGCATGTGCTAGTGTATTCGTGAAAAGCGATAGGTCTGCCTTTTCCATCTAGAAAACTTAGGTACTTGAAACCCGAGGTTACCAACAATACACTTAATTTTCAGAACAATTAGTACCTCTGCCAGCTTTTCGGATATACGGCTTGAATTTTAAGTTTAAGAGTTTAAACTAAACATAATGTATGCAAGTAATTGCAGTTGTTAAGCAAGTTCTTGTTTAACCACGTGTCAGTGATACCTATAAGTAAATACTTTCTTACTAATGTAGGTCATTTTCATAATAACGAAATCGTAAGCAAATATTTAATATAAATATGCATTTGCATATGGTTCGTGAAAGTTGGAAAAAGTTTTAATAAGAAATAATACACTGTCACATGACTAAGTACAACTCAGCCATGTGGGTTTCCTCACGATGTTTTCCCTCACCGTTAACAACCATGATAAATTAACCACACATATGTCTTTAGAAAAGACAAATTGGTGTAGGCCCGACCCAGGATTTGAACACTAGTCGTTTGCACGATAACCGAGTGTTCTACCCACTGGGCTATCACGGTTGTCTTCTTTTCTAGACTTATGTTCCTATTAAACATTATGTTATGACATACATACATCATATTCATATACTCATGGCTGAAGGGGTAAAAGGGGTAGCCAGAGCTTCAGAGCCGGAACTCCTCAGCCACATTTGGAAGTTGATAGGGGACAAGATGGTCAAAATAAAGTCCCATTAGTGATGGGTCTCCAAGCTAACCAACCAAAAAATACCTAAAAAAGTGACATTCTAGGCCGGCATTATGAATATTGCCATATTACCCGAAAAGGTTGCTTCTGTACATGACGTGAAAATATGTCACCAGGTATTCATAGTACCCTATAATCAATCAGATTTTAACAAGAGTTTTCTTTTACAGACTACAAATGAGGATGTGTGAGTGAGCACAGACGAATAAGCAATCGCAACCTCTTCATCTCTTCTGGGTTCCTGGTACAACACCGCAAGATGGCGTCGTCATCACTTATACTCTCATTCGTTTTGCTCTCCTTTGGTAAGTTCAACTTGTTTTTAAGTGTCGATAAGCAGAACCATAAAAAAAACATACACAAAAATTGTTTACACACCTGGAGCTGATTGGGAGAAATACGTGACTATGTGTACAGCTCTTCGTTCTATATAAAGTCATTCGCGCCGTGATTGCGTACCAGTGATACTAATTTAAAAAAAAACTTGATATCCTTTACTGTGATAGCTCAATGGGTAGAACATCCGCAATTTATGCCGAGAAGCATGGGTTCAAATCCTGGGTCGTTCCTACACCAATTTTACTTTTCTAAAGTCATATGTGTGGTTAATTTATTATGGTTATTAACGGCGAGGGAAAACATCCTGAAGAAACCTACTTGGCTTTTCTACGACTACACTGTTACATGACCAATTACAACTCAGCTATGTTTCTTCATTATGTTTTCCTATCGTTTAAGTAGGACCATGACAAACAAACAACGCATATTAATAACGAAAACACACATTGTTATAGGCCCCAGAATATAAACTCATGTCTCCTGTGTGGAAACGGTTGGTGTACCCATATAGCTGTGTGGGAGTCATGTTAGAGCGCACACTACTGCGGACTCAAACGCACATAGTAGCGTCTCACTCATATTCCTACATCGCGGAGTGTAAATGTTTTTCGAGTTAAGCATAGATACAAATTATAAGTTGGTACACAGCAGGGTGTACTGGCCAGTATATCTTTGCTGTTTCCACAGTGGTGACCCCTCGATAAGAACACACGCTTCCTTCTACTACATGTCTCGATCTACCCGCAACTTCTATTCCTCGCTTACCTCACCACACCATTCATTCAGCAGAGTATCTACAGGCATGCAATCACCGGCCTCACTGCTCACACTGAATTTGGTAATTGGTAATAGGTACCTCCTAGCTTTGATATCGTCGTATCGACTAGGAGGGGAGTACTGTGGGATTCATGTTAGAGCGCACACTACTGCGGACTCAAACGCACATAGTAGCGTCTCACTCATATTCCTACATCGCGGAGTGTAAATGTTTTTCGAGTTAAGCATAGATACAAATTATAAGTTGGTACACAGCAGGGTGTACTGGCCAGTATATCTTTGCTGTTCCCACAGCTGTATTGGTTGAATCGCATCAAGCACTATTTAATAACTATTTAAATATATTCTCTGCATTCCCCCTAAAAATTTTCACGAATATATTCGATATTTTTTCGCATAATCTTTTAAATTATATTGCTAAAATATGTTGCTTTAAGCTAGTAAAATTATTGTTGATTTTACTCAATTCTTCACTCACCACTTTTATTTACAACTCTATTACCCTCATCACATTGTTCATCAGTATTGCAGAAATAGACGTACTTTGGAGATCTAAAATAAGTAATGCGTGTATTTATCGAAACTAGCTCTGTTTGATCATAAATATTAAAGCCCTTAATGTCACTAAGATAAATGACCCAAGACAATTTGTTGATTTTAATGATGATAAATAAGGCACTACTTGCAGAACCCATTTACATAATAAAATATTTAAAATCTTCCAACAAAATTTTACTTAATCTACCTACGGTCAAAGTAGCATATTAAAACTATTAACAAGATTACTCACAAAATTAAAAAATATTTGTCAGAAGTTTATGTTAATCAATAATCTTGATCAGTTCGAAGTTTACTAACTTTGCTGTTTAATTTTATACCGACGGGACAGTATTATATAAAATATACATATATTACTCCTCTCCAAATACTCATACCACTGTTAGACAAACCTCCCCAAAGATCTAAATATCCACAAGTTCACGATATTTGATATAAAACACTAAACTAGTTTGATCGAACTTGAACTGGGAAAAACCGGTTGACTCTACTCTGTTATTTCGCGCAAATGACAAATGTTTCGAGAAAGTATTTACCTTTCTAAAACCAGATCACGGCCTATCGATGTAAGCATGCATCGATATGCTAGTGCTGTGCCAGATATTGCAGATAAACTGAGGTTTTACTAGGAAACAAAAGGAGAAAACCTTACAGTTGAAGGTTGATATTAAAACAAAAATACCAATCAATCTATTCTCTACATTATTATAATTATCTATATCTAGTCTCCTAGCTGGACTAATCCCTATACAGATTAGGTTTTCATGACTGACAATATTCAACCATAACAACTGAAAGCATAACTGTCTTCTCATAGTATTTTTTGGCATAAATAAATATAATTTAAATCTTTTTGTTCATGAAAACCTCATGTGGGGATTATTACTAATAAATAAAGAATAAATAAAGGAAAGAAAAATTTCCCCGCCTGTGTCGAAATTTTTCTTTCCTTTATTTATTCTTTATTTATTAATAAATAAATATAGTATAAATGTTACTTCGTATATTTTTCATTGCATAACCTATGCAAATTAACTCAAATAAAATTTATAATGTTTGTGGCTTACTGTTTTCCCAAGGGCTACCCGCTGTAGCTGAATCTATTTAAAGTAAGAAAAGGTAGTTAAGTTTTATATTACCTTTAGACTACCAGGTAGCTAGAGGTCCTCTAGCTAAATAATTTGCATTCAGTACAGTAAATTATATGTAATATTTAGTGAAATGAAAGGTTATGTCATATTTGTGATAACGAAGTACGAGTAAGTTATGATGAAAAAATATGCGATTAAAACTAAGCAGTTTCATTACAAAACAAACTGTATTCCGAAAGACTGAAAAATTAGCGACCAATTTTTTGTTGACGCAATGTCATTATTTGTATTATAATAGAAACAGTTATTGACAGGTATTGTTTGTGTTATAATAGAGACAGTCACTAAAAATAAGGTAAAATGTTTGTATTAAGAGAATAGCAAACAATACCGCTATCGTAGAAACTTGAAAGTTCAGTAATTAATCACCACTTAAAAACTCTGACACAATAAGCGCTTAACTTAACTGTTCTTAGAGAATCAACAAAAGAGTTATAAGAAAAATCAGCTAGATGGCAATAAATTACGGCTTTTAATAAAATATGCTGGGCCATAAAATCGAATCGAATTAAAAATCTTTGGTCCTTGATTGTGACCTAGAGGCACACCGGCAAACAACATAAATGTAACTGTTATTTCAAAATACAGTTACAAAAATAAATTAATTCATTAATCTAAAAAAAACTTAGCCGTTTCGGTAAATAAAAGTAATTTAGAATTATGATTTAACGCCCATTAGTTTTGTTTGTCGACAGTATCGCACGCTTACGGGATATCTAAATATGTTTCGTTACACATTGCTCGCTCAAATAGTGAAAGTGAATAAAACTGGTCAATGATAATTTCAGCACTTAGCGGAGAAAATCGTAACTCACATTCTATGAAGTTATTTACGAAACGTTATTAGGAATTGTAATGGTGACTTCCAGTTAATAAACTGTTATGACATTAAGGTAGTATAAAAGTCATCTTGGCGATGAATCATCTCAACTCTTATTCTAGAAGATACAAAATGGACTCTTGATAAATAAATATCTTGAAGATTTACTTCTAATTTCTATATTATAAGGAAAGCAATAGTTAGCAATACTTTTATTGCTAAGGTTCCAATCATTTGAAAAGCTGATTCGTCTCATACGACAATAATTCGAACAGATGCAGTAGTGATATTTAAAAGCTACGCTTCTGGATTTTGTTTATACTCAACCCAAACGTCGTATATCCCTGATAGGGTTGGCAGAGGTACTAATACTTCAGAACAACACGTGACATCGTCACCTGGTGTTTGGATTACCCACGTATTGGTAGGGCAATGTACTCACGTGACAGGGGGCAGGTCTATCGCCGTTTGGTACGAATAAACTGTCACATGACTTAGAACAACGTAGCCATGTAAGTTTCCTCACAATGTTTTCCTTCACCGTTAAATACCATTAGAAATTAACCACGCATACGGTATTATATTAGTTTATCCATATGAGCTAAAGTTATATAGCTCTTACTTAATTGATTGACACCGAAACCTGTTGGAGTGTTAAATGAAACACGTAGATACACAACTTATTCATTAAGATAACCGTATAATAGATTATCTATAATTACATGTAAGATAATTATATTTATAACTTACTTTATTAATAAAAACAATTACTTTATGAGTTGCTAAGGAAATATCACTTAACTCGGTTTTGGTCTAGTGATTATGAGACTCACTCGAGTCCGAGGGCCTAGATTTTGATATCCGTTAAAGGCTTAATATGTTAACATAACATAAACATAACATAAACGTTCACGCCGAATATCCCCGAAGGGGTTGGCAGAGGTACTAATACTTCTGAACATCACGTGACTTTGTCACCTGGTGTTCAGAGTACCCACGTTTTGCATGGACAGTGTACTCACGTGATAGGGGGCAGGCCTATCGCCGTTTTGTACGAATACACTGTCACATGACTATGTACAACTCAGCCATGTGGGTTTCCTCACGATGTTTTCCCTCACCGTTAACAACCATGATAAATTAACCACACATATGTCTTTAGAAAAGACAAATTGGGGTAGGCCCGACCCAGGATTTGAACACTAGTCGTTTGCACGATAACCGAGTGTCCTACCCACTGGGCTATCACGGTTGCTAATATGTTAAATGGGTGTTATAACATACTTACATACATATTAGGGTGGTCCTTATTCTTAAGGAAAATATTTTTTTTCTTTAATTTCGGGGGGCACCACGTAATTTGGTTATATACCTTAAGAAAATATTACAGTAATTTTTTTGAATTTTTTTAATAACATTTAGAGGTCGCTACCAAGGTTTAAATTTTAAATAAAAAGCCAAAATTTGTTTTTCTCAGAATCCTTTATTTTTTTTAACCAGGTCTTAAAAATATTACACAATTTTTGTTGATGCTATGAAATAAAATAATCTGAATGATTTACTTTTAAGATGCAAGGGTTGACTTGTTAGTATTGGGATACTTTTTTCTATACTCTTTTACCAACAAAAGCAAATATTGCTTTTGTTCTTCATTTGTGGTAATTAATTTATTGTATTCTTCCATTAAAGCAACACCACGCTCAGCTATATCATTCACTACACGCAATGAATGAACAATATTTTTGGCAGCTATATAATTAGGGTCTTCGTTCCAGGTTTCAACGTCTTTATAAAAAAAATCTGATGAGATACCTAGGACCTGGAAGAATTTTAAAGAATTACTGCTCACAAAGTTTTCTATATTTTTTTCGTGGATGGTCGCCATGTCAAGGTTTATTCGTTTTAAGCAATCATGTGTGCCTTCAATTTTGACTGCTTCTACCATTTTTTTCTTCTCTTGGACTGAAAGTTCGTCATCGAAAAATGCAAGCGAAACCAGCTCTTCCGACAAATACCACAAGTGATTTAAAATCTTTTTCAGCGCAATAGTAGCTAGATTTTTGTTAACACTTTCAAAAGCTTTAAGGTCTTTTAATAATTGTAAATCGTTTCTTGGTGCTGACTGACTGGTAGAGGCTTGAAACCAATATTTGATATAAATCATCACCGTGAAAATACATATTTCTCTCACAGCCTTTTCGTCCTTTTTCGTTAGCTTTAACTGATGCTTAAATAAATAAATTTTTAAACAGTACAAGGCTCTTGCCATCCATCTAGCTCGATGTAGAACAGCAGGTCTCCGAAATGAAACGCCTTTTTCAGGAACACCTCCTAAGAATATGATTGTAAGATTTAACATTTCTTTGTAGTCATCTCGAGGTTGATGTACTTGAAGTTGCTTTTTGGCAAAAGAAATCCTGTCTGCGGCCACTTCTGCAAGAATATTTGCCTCAGCGTCATCTGTTATTGTTTTGAAGTCGCTTTGGTCAATAGAGTCCCAACTGTTCTTAAATCTTTTGAATAATTGTATATCAGGACCACTAGATGGGGCAAGCGATTGATCCACTACACCTGACAACATAATTTCCATTATGTGGTGACGACAAGCAAACCAAAGCATATTTTTATCCATTTTGCGCTCCAAGAGAACGCATACTCAACTTCTTAAGCCGGTATTTACAGCAGTAGTGTCAAAACACAAACATTTTACTTTATCGCTCAAATTCCATGAATTTATAGCGTCGTAGACAGCCGACGCATAAGCTTCGCTTGTTCCACGTTCTAATTTTGGGACGGCGAGTAATTGATCGACTCCATGTCCTGATACCAAAATTGGCAGCCGATCTACAGTTTTGTGTCCAGTAATATCTTCTATAAGTTTACCGTCCCAATGAATTGTTAAAGACGAACTAGGTTTAAACTCGCTTTTGAGCGACTCTGCAACAGCTTTGCGATTTTTGACACGCTGCCGACGAATAGAAGATCTATTGACATTAAATTCTGATGGATCACAGCCTGCGCTTTTCAAAGTAGATGTCACGACCATAGTTGCTTTTCTGTCACTCTATTTAGAAACATCAAGACTGGAAGCTAATTGACTGTTAATAATATCTTTTCGAGCTCGTTTTTGAGGTGGTTGCATCTTCGTCAATTTTGATATAAATTCGGAGTCAGATGGAGTTTCTTCCCCACTTATTGTGGCAGACGATGACGAAATAAATGATAATGAAGACAATGAGCATTTTTCTGTTATAGACGAGATATCTTTGTTTTCACGCTCGCGCAATTTATCAAGCCGTTCTTTTTTCTCTTTTATTTTCTTACATTTGTTTAAACTTTTTCTGTCGACTGAACCAATCAAAAATTGGCGTCGATTTTGCCGCACTGCTAACAAAAACTGTTTATCTTCTTCTAAAGTCATAATATTTAAAGCATCACGATGAGCGATGTCAAATAAATCTTCTAACTTTTGTTGCCAGTTTTGTTCTTTTGTTTTCAATGCTTCTGAACGTTTTTTCTTGTTTTCTTTATTTTTTTTTAGATTCTGCCATTCTTTGAACAGCTTTTCAATTTTGCTGATGACATGTTTTTTTAATTGAATAGGTATGCCAGCTTTTTCCCACAAATTAATAACCCCACAAGCCGTCAAAGTCGCAGATTCACGAATACTTTTCTTTTCTTCATTTTTGTAGTAGAAAAAATATCGCAACACTTCGCCAATGGATGATAAGGTTGATTGGCTTAATTCAGATAATAATTGACCGATAAGCCAAATCTCACTTTGACTTCTAGTAGTTATACTGAATCCGCTACTAGTAGACGCCATTGCAAATTGAAACACTTCACTGTAACTTTTACAAAAACAACACGTGCGCTCTTGTTGCTTAACAGAACTGAAGTGCGGGGCGATCGTAGTACAAATGAGGGGGTCGAGGAACGGAGAGGGGGGAGGGGGATTAGAAGGTATAGTCTATGCTAGTTTCACTCGCACGTAACATGTTATGTACCTAAATTTTAAATTAATGGAATCACCATTTAAGCTGTATTTGAACACTTTTTGTAAAAAATTGACAGCTGGTAGCGACCTCTAAATCTTAACAAAATCAAAAACAAAAAAACATTTATTTCGTATTTAGAGGTATATAATCAAATAAGAAAGTGCCCGGAGGATAATTCGAAAGTTGAAAAATAAGGACCACCCTAATACATATATATACTCACGGCTATAAATCCCTAGAAGGGTTAGTTAGGGGTTTGGAATATGAAATTACTCAGCCAATTTTGGAAGTTGCATGGCGATAATATGTAGAACAAAGGTGATGGGTCTCCAATCACATCACCCATAAATCACTCAAAAAGCCCTATGGGCTAGGGGTATGCCCTGAGCCGTCTCTTACGAACACCCTCGGGAAGAACTGGGGTACTGCTATTCTAAGCCGACACTTAACAGCTATTATTTAGTTTATCTACGATATAGATATACGGCTTAGAATAGCACTACCCCATTTCTACCCGTGGGTGATCGTAGGAGGCGACTAAGGGTATAGGGGCTTTTTAAGTTATTTTAAGCAACCGTGATAGCCCAGTGGGTAGAACACTCGGTTATCGTGCAAACGACTAGTGTTCAAATCCTGGGTCGGGCCTACACCAATTTGTCTTTTCTAAAGACATATGTGTGGTTAATTTATCATGGTTGTTAACGGTGAGGGAAAACATCGTGAGGAAACCCACATGGCTGAGTTGTACTTAGTCATGTGACAGTGTATTCGTACAAAACGGCGATAGGCCTGCCCCCTATCACGTGAGTACACTGTCCATGCAAAACGTGGGTACTCTGAACACCAGGTGACAAAGTCACGTGATGTTCAGAAGTATTAGTACCTCTGCCAACCCCTTCGGGGATATTCGGCGTGAACGTTTATGTTATGTTATGTTATGCTTTTCCCCACTCAACTTTCCAAAAGTGGCTGAGGGATTTCTAATTCCTTGGCTCTGGCTACCCCTTCTAGGGATTTATAGCCGTGAGTATATGTATGTATGTATGTATGTATGTATGTAAGTATGATTTATCGTGAAGTGGCGGTCCCAAATGGCCCTAACTCATCTCTTTCCATAGGTGTTGTTTTTTTTTATGATTGTTTAAAAATGTGTTAGGGAACACATCACCTACGATTGTTTATTTGAGAACCATTTTCCCTCTCAACTTCCTAAAGTAGCTATGATATCGAAAATCTCGGCTAGCCAGCCATTTCTGTATATAGAATACATTGCTGACATGAACGAATATTAAAAACCTACAAATTTATATACTTACTTATACTCACGCCCATTATTCCCATTGGGGTAGGCAGAAATTATCGATCGCCACTAAGCACGATCTTGACTAATCTCTCTTGCTTCCCTTCCATTCATTATTCTTCTGATACATGCTCTTCTATTCTTCTCACTTTGGACCCCTGCCTTTATGAGAACGTTTTCTATCTGGTCTAGAATGTATATATGCTATTCTAAACCGACTCTAAACACAAATAAATAAAGAAAAGAATAAGACACCAGCGGGGATCGATCCCACGACCTCCAGGTATACGCCCCGTCGTTTTTCTTTCCCTTGATGAAAAAAAAAGATGGTAAAAGAAAGATTTTTGGTGATGAGTCTCCAACCGCATCGCCCAAAAATCCAATAAAAAGCCCCAATACCCTTACTCGCCTCTTTCGACACCTGTGGGTAGAAAGGAGTAGCGACATTCTAAGCCGGCACTACACGGCGTAACTTTAAACAGAGCCATATAGTAGAAAATTCTTAATTTTTAATGTACTCGTTTCACATTATGATTACTGACCCTCTATGCTAAAGCTGGTACCGTGACAAATGCATAATGATTTGGTCATTCCCCTCTTTAATTGCAGACGAGCTAAAGTAATTGACAAAATTTTACAGACACATGCAGGAAAAAACTCAATTACATACATACATACATACATATACTCACGGCTTAGGGTTAGCAAGAGCTGATCAATTAGAAATTAGTCAGCCACTTTTGGAAAGTTTAGTAAGGAAAAGATGGTAAAATAAAGGTTGTTGGTGATGGGTCTCCAACCGCATCGCCAAAAAATCCCTTATAAGCCCCAATACCGTTAGTCGCCTCTTACGTACACCCACTGGAAGAAACGGGGTAGTGTTATTCTAAGCCGACACTCCACAGAAAAAAAACTTAATTAATATTGCATAATACATGTAGGTATGTCCAATGTTATGTCATGTAACAGAAAAAATATGCTTGTCGCTGTTGAAACATTAAATAGATATTCTTAACTGTTTTCAACTTGGTGGTTTTACTTCTGAATCTTTTCGTGTAAAGAGCTTATTCCATTACACTTTGTCGTTTCTGAATTCAGACGTCCTTCGAAGTTACTGCCGCAGACGCTTGTTATTCCACTACACAAATTTGTCTACTTTTCAGAAGCCTAGCGTTCTGAACGTTATTCCATTAGTCTGAATTCAGATTCTGTGGCTTTCAGTCAGACGTCTTCATTCAGACAAATGGAATAAGCTCTTAAGCTAAATGCTTGCACTTTTGTAGGTTGTGATAGGTTTAAAGCCAAATCGCAAAAAAACAAAAAACCACTTAAAAAGCTCCTAATCCCTGTGTTACCCCTTGCGACACTCATGGGTAAAAATTGTTAGTAATATTCGAAGCCGGCATGACACATAATTTTATTTATAAGCTTTCGTTTTTACTTTTAATTTCTAGCGGTGGCCAAGGACCAAAGCTCTGGCCTTTTTTTCTGAATTTAGCTTATATTGTCTATCACTTATTATATAGAGGAAACAACTTCTTTTTCAACTTCCAATAGTGGCTGAAGAATTTCTAATTCGTATTTGAAAGGACACATTTAATTACGTGTTTGTTTGGCCATTACAAATAGACTTCGACAATGCTCAACTGATTTCAAAAATAACATAACATAAACATAACATATACTCACGGCTTTAAATCCCTAGAATTGGTAGCCAGAGCTAAGGAATTAGAAATTCCTCAGCCACTTTTGGAAATGTGAGTGGGGAAAAGATGGTAAAAGTAAAGGTTGTTGGTGATGGGTTTCCAACCGCATCGCCCAAAAATCCCTTAAAAGCCCCAATACCGTTATTCGCCTCTTACGTACACCCATCGGTAGAAACGGGGTAGTGCTATTCTAAGCCGACATTACACGGCAAATATTAAATTAATATAATCTTCCAACCTTCGGAAGTAACAAAGTCTGTATATTATCTCGCTGAATTTCGTAAGGGGTTAGCAATGCTTTGTATGAAAATAACAATATGCAACAAAAATGGGACGGTCCTCCAGTAGTTAGGTAATAAAATAGATGATTTATATTATAACAAACCCTTATTTACCATACTCTATTATTACGAAAACCTAAAGGCTTTTAAGGTCATTGTCTCGTTATAGCAAGGCGAGATAGGCAGAATGTCCGTAAAGATACACCAGATAAACGCGTGGGTCGACTCCTATACAAAGGGACAGGCCGTTCGGTCAATTCTACTGAATTTATTTGCGTAGGTTCCATTGTACACGGATTCACTTGTAATTACATACTTACATACATATACTCATAGTTGTAAATCCCAATGGTTTGTTGTGGAAGATGACATTATAAAAAAGATAGAACAAAGAATGTTAAGATGGTTTGGGCACTTAGAGAGGATGGATGACAGTAAATTGGTGAAAGAGGTCTATAGAGCAAAAATCTTCCCTCGTTATTCCCAGAAATAATTGTCTGGTGAGGATTTTTCTTCTTACGTTATGTGATTGGTTTTTTGGGATGGACAATTTATTTTAATTATGTCAAACTAGCGTTTGGTTTGGTCGCATAGAAAATCTTTTATAAAGTAAAAACATGTTGATAAACTAAAATTGTACAAACCATATTTTGGAAAAATGAAAAAATGTTAATGTACAGAGTTTCTTTGTTGCTTTTTCTCTTTACGAACACCTTCCGAAACAACGGATTAATGAACAGATTTTGAAATTTTGACTCTCAAAAAATGTTAGTATTAATTTAACCTAATTTTGAAGAATAAATGAGCGGAAGGAAATGTTCGTAGAGGAAGACCACAAAAAACTTACCTGGACTAAATAGAAAGGGTAACAAAAAGACAGGCGTAAGAAGTATGAAGAATAAAAGAGCATGTATTAAAATGTTGATGGAAGTAAACGAAGCTAGAGAGGTTTGCTAGGATCGTACTAAATGGCGATCGATAGTCTCTGTCTACCCCAATGGGAAATAATGGCAGAGTATATGTACGTTATAAATACCAAAAAAGAGAAGCAAAAAGCTTCAGGATCATAAATTCCACAGCCTCTTATGGAAGTAGAATGTTTTATACGCTTTGTATGATTCTGGCTACTTTGCTGTCTGACGTTTCAGTTTAAGGTGCAGTGCAATGTCATTTAATAAGTAGAATTGTCCCTTCTCCTACCGGTTTGTCGTTGTCATTTCTAGATCTGTCTCAGATAACTAATACAATAAATCATGTTGTGTCCGTCTGTCTGTTTGTTAGTATCTTTATCAGTCGCTTGAAGTCTTGTCAATTTGTATACTGGACAAATTTCTCCGTCATTAAAATATTTCGCTCAAGTTATTCCGTTTAAGTTAGAAATTGCATTACTAATCGCCGTTTTACTGTAGGCGTTGGGCGACTTTCAATAGATATTTCATTTACATACCAACCTATTATTACGGATGTTTTTCTGCAAAAGGATAGGCAGTATGTAGGCAGTGTGTAGTAGGCAGGAGTATTCAATGCAAAAGATGGTGAAAAAATCTTCAGTAGTGGGTGGCAAACTGCTTGCTAACAATCAATATAAAGCCGAATACGTTTAGTCACCTTCATCGATAAAATTATATACATTTATGTGTAAGAATAAAAATTAATGCTTTATTTTAAAAACACAACTTCCAAAAGTGGTTGAGGAGTTTCTAATTCCTTAGCTCTGGCTACCCCTTCTAGGGATTTGTGGCCGTGAGTATATGTATGTATGTTATTTTAAAAAAATCAAAAACTATTAGCCATAATTTAAATCTTTTTGTTCATGAAAACCTCATATTCTTTATTTATAACTATTAGCCAGCCAGAGCTAAGGAATAAGAAATTCCTCAGCCACTTTTGGAAAGTTGTGTGGGGAAAAGATGGTAAAATAAAGGTTGATGGAGGTGGGTCTCCAATCGCATCGTCCAAAAATCCCTTAAAGCCCCAATACCGTTAGTCGCCTCTTACGTACACCCACCGGAAGAAATGGGTTAGTGCTAATCTAAGCCGACACTTCACAACAGTTTAAATGCCAAATAAAATATACAATTCCCTTTTCCAACTTAAATGCATTAAATTAAATAGTGTAAATTTTAAACTCCTCCGAATGTTACAAAAGCTTTCGCTTCTTGTATTAGTATTACAGATACGTAACATCTTAAGACAAATCGAATGAATATCTCAAAAGTTACATACATAAAGACAGGATGTACACAGTTTAGTATTCATCCGTAGTTTACAAAGTCGGTATAACCATGTGCTTTCCAATCTCTAGACGATAGCATGCATAATAATTACTCTGCTGTATTATTTATAAGAGCATCGGGTGTGTTTGTTGTTTGCTAAGCTGTATTTAACATAACAATTGTTTGTCGAATGCAATTATTATTGGTCGGAACTTGTGCGGATATTATAAAGAAAATCAAAACACCCAGGACTTATAAAGTATGGGGCCTAAGCCTACTTCTATGCTTATCTGATCAAACAAAGTGGTTTTTTTTTGTCACTTCATTAAATTCATATTATGAAGTTTAAATCTAAGTTTACGCAATAAGAAAAAAACAATTGTTTTGTTCACATTGAGAGATGTGTGAATGTATATTTATATATTTCTATTTTTTATTATTGTTCTTTTTAATCTATATGTGTTAGATTTTATCTTAATTTCTCAATTGGTATTTATTTTAAATTGTTATTGTATTTCAAATTGTCATTCATTAAAATTAAATTTTATTCGTGATGAACTTTTGTGGATGTATGCTTATTTTAGTTTTAATTAATGTATTAATATTTATTTTCATAGTGTATATCTGTTGTTTATCCTAATCCTAATTAAATTAATAAAATAAAATAAATATATATACTCACTCTCGCCATTAGGGGTAGGCAGATACTATCGATCGCCACTTTGTATGATACTGACAAACCTCTCGAATTTGATTTACAATCATCAATCGTATATTACAAGCCCTTTTTTTCTACATACTTCGGACGCCCGCCTTTTCGAGCATATTATCTATTTGATCTAAACCTGTCCTCCATGATGATCCTCTATTTTCTTAACCTATTTTCAAAACCTCTTAACATTTCTTTTATTTATTTACAATTTTATTTTGCCGTGTAGTGTCGGCTTAGAATAACACTACCCCATTTCTACCCGCGGGTGATCGTAAGAGGCGACTAAGGGCATAGGGGCCTTTTAAGTGATTTTTGGGCGATGTGGTTGGAGACCCGTCACCAAAAACGTTTATTATTATCATCTTTTCCCCAATCAACTTCCAAAAGTGGCTGAGGAATTTATCATTCCAAAGCTCTAGCTACCCCTTTAAGGGAATTATAGTCGTGAGTATCGAAATAAAACTATTTGCCATTCGATCACATAAACTAACATTTCAATTATTTCATAATCATAAAAAAGGAGAAAACTTAGAAATAAATAAGTGTTTACACTTCAAACCTTTTCGAAGTTCACACATACAGATGCGGTACCTTTACAATTATAATTATTGACTTTGTCAGTGAAATTGTGCAGCTTTAAGCGAAAGTGATAAGCGCAGTGTGTTAAGTGGTAAACACTTATAACGTTTAGAAGTGGTCAGTGGTATACTTTCACTCTTGTGTGAGAAATTCTGATAAATGATAGGGTTCTGAGAACAAGGTTGGAGTGGGAATATTTATTATAGCTGACATATATATAATTACGCTGTTAGTTATCATTGCTATTACACGGTAAGTAATAGATTTTCAAATGATGTAACGTAAATCTTTACTAATATAATACAGCTTTGAAAAGCTAAAGATTATTTTGATCTAATCTTCAATGTTAACGTGGTTTAGGCACATAGAGAGGATGGATGAACGTAAAGTGGTAAAAGAGATATATAGAGCCAATGTGGATGATGTTGTTAGTAAAGGACGGCCGTGTTAGACGATTGAAAACCAAATCGAAAACGTTAAGTGTAATACCGGCGTAGAATGTCACTACCCATTTCTACCTACGGGTATTGTGAAGGCGCCTTAGTCGCGGCTTTCTAAACGGTTTTTGGGCAACGCGGTTGGAGAGCCATCACCAATGATATTTTGTTAGTCCATCTTGTTTCCCATCAACTTCCAAATCTAGCTCTAAAGCTCTGGTCACCGTCTTTGGGATTTAAGGATTGATGTATGTATCCTCTTCTGTCAATAATTTCGGGAGCTATTTAGACTCCCAGACCTCTGAAAACATACCATTCATGATATTAGAATATACCACCAGATTTGGTCACCGCAGTTCGTTAATTTATTTAGCAGGGGTTATCGTTATAATTGGGGTGAATCAGATGTTCTACTCCTTTCCCCTTACCCCCCAAACATACATAGACAAATAATATTATGAAATCTTATTTTTCACCTTGTTGTCGGCCCAGTAGGGTAAACTGATACCTCCTAGTTTCTTCGTTATTATTTTTCAACCTTTACTCAAATGCACAAAAATTTTGACGAAATAGCATATCAGGTATAAAGCAAACACGAAAGAGTATCTGTATTGCAGATAGCAAACAAAACATAGTGAATAGGGCACGTATGATTGCCCTTGGTGAAAATAGGGCAAGTTTCAATTGAATTATCTGTCAATGTCGTAGGTAATCGGACTATAATAGATATATATGTTCATTTAAATATTGACTAACATTTGATTGTGATAAACATATTTACGTATGCATATACTCACAAAGATGCTCTTGATTTCGTGAACTACTAAAAGTGGCTGGGAAAATTCTGATTGAGAAGCTCTGGCCACCCCATTTTGATATATTAAAACCGTGACGTGAGTGTATGGATGCGTGTCACAACGAAGTGATATTATCTATACTTTTTACACACAGGAAATATTTGTTTGTATGTTAGTTTATCAAAATGCACCTTGTAAAACTGGGCCAGTATTAATTTCTATTGGGATAAATCTATGGGAGCCAATAAAAAAAGATTTTTCTAAATTTCTCATATGCCTTAATCACCAATTACGATCCAACGACCATCTGCCGATTTATCTATAATTACAAGATCTGGAAGAGATAAAGCAGAGCTAAGCTGAATATTGAGAATTTTAATATTCTAAATTTCTTGCTACCTTTTTGGAAATAGATCCGCGACTGTGTGATTTTAGAAACAATTTTACTTAATAGTTTTACCAATGTTTGTCTATAACTTCGTATAGAATTATACCGTGCCATATCCACCCACAAATACTATTTACAAGAATTTTGGCAAAATACCTTACTAACAGTATAAGAAAAACAACAGGCTTTGGTTTCTCACTGGGAAGTCAATCGCTTCTATTTCCCCAGATGTAAGTTTATATTCTGACTGAGGTCTACTTGAGACCAATGATCTTTTCTTAAGTCACATGTGTGTTTTAATATATCATGGTTGTTAATGATGAGAGAAAATATCGCGAGAAAACTTTACGGCTTAGTAATGAGACAGTCGGCTGTCCCAAAAAGAAAAGCAGTATGGCACATGGTGCTCAAAATCTAGGTATCAACATCACTCTACAAATAAAGCAAGTCCCTACAAGATGCAAAGACCCGTTCATCAAAAGAGGCGCTAGTTTTCGAGATAAAAAAATTAAAAACACAGCAAGTCCACTTGTGAAAAAGCGATCCCCAAAAACTAAACGCAGCAAGGAACAGTTACCAAAATTAAACAGAGTAAGTCGCGAGTCTTACTGTTTTTTATTAATTGTGAATGAAACTTGCTGGGTTTCCTATATGGGGATTATGCTTGAAAAACGATGATGATGCCCACAAATTTAACTGTAAAGCACATGCCCGTCAACATTTAAACCTAAATTTCACGAAATTTCTATTTGGCGCGAAACGGATTCCGCACGGTATTCGTTGGAGGTAGCTACAGGTACATCGGGGATGCGGTAGCTACTTGTCGCCGTTCGTCGCATCGGCGCTAGAGCACGTTTTTACTGGATGTAATTATTTTTGCAAGCGTAATTTACTGTTTTTAAAGAGAATGGAGCGGAGTAGAATAATTTTGATTGCTGCATATTGCTGCTATCTAACAAACGGTCACACTCATATGAGTGATGATTCCGTTTACGGTAATATTGAACAAAAATTACTAGAAAGCAATCAGTTTCTGATTTCTAAGACTTCAAAAATATTGTGTAGCAATGTCAATAGAAAATCAAGATTGTGGAAACCCGATGCTTAATTTCATTGGCCAAAAAAGAAGGTGACCACGACTCAATGGAGACCCTTTGAAAAATTTTCAGTTAGTTCTAGCATACAAAGGTATGGGGTGAAGTGACTATGTTGCTGACCGTACCGCAATTTAAAAAAGTTTAGTTCCAATTATTTTGGTATTTACCGTGTTTTGTAGTGGTGGGCGATGCGGTTGGAGACCCATTACCAACAACCTTTATTTCACCATGTTTTCCCCACATAACTTCCAAAAGTGGCTAAGTAATTTCTGATTCCTTAGCTCTGGCTACCCCTTCTAGGGATTTATAGCCGTGAGTATATGTATGTATGTTGTAGTGGTTATTTATTCTCTGCTATAGTAAATAACCATAAATTACAATAGAACAAGGTACCTACGTTGCTGTGTTTTTATATGGTAATCCAGATTTAAATAAATCATGAAAACAAATTTTAAGTTATTTAGTGCCGTAAAACATGCACGAATCAGTTAATCTACTTCTTTTAAATACAAATAAATGCGCAATCATAGTATCCATGACACCCAATACTTATATTGGTCGATTATTGTTAAATTTTGTGTGGCTCACCAAAAATATGTTTTTTCGCTCTCCTGAAAAAAATGGTTACTGTGCCATACTGCTTTTCTTTTTGGGACAGCCGCAGTGTTTCGGACTAAAACAGCGACAGGCCTGAAACACGTTCGATTAATGATGGCGTTTATTAAAAAAAATTATGTGTCCTTATAAATGGGGCTTCGTATTAAAATGTCAGAGAAACTTTAATAATTTCAATACGGTTTTATGTTCGATCTTAAAACCGGTACCTATATCCTTAGTTCGGTTCATTTCAACCGCTTCAGGCTGGTTTAGTACAATTGCAGACAAAACAAATTGTCGGTGACCTCGTGAGTCGGTTACAAATACTACCAATATTTTCTGGTTATGGCTAACTGTAGTCTTAACGATTAGGGATTCAAACGATTTGATGGCCTACAACACAAACCAATACAGAGCCTTCATAATATACATACATACACACATATACTAACGGCTATAAATCCCTAAAAGGGGTAGCCAGAACTTCATAATCAGAAAATTCTTAAGCCAATTTTGGAAGTTAAGTGGGGAAAAGATGAAAATTTCAAATATATGGGATTTAACGAATTATACTGTTTATTTATCTTTAATAATGGTAAAGATAGATATTACGCATAAGAATGAGAAAATATTTAAATTGTTATTAAAAAACGTTTCTTATCCAATATAACCACATTTTTTCCAAATTTATGCTAAAGCTGTAAAAATAAAAATGCCAGAATTAAACAAATACACATACTCACATTTTCAAATCCCAAAAAGGTGTAGCCTGAGATTCAGAACTTTTTTTTTAAAATTGGCGTGCCATTTCTTGTAAGATAAATCATATTTTTTTCGGGTCTCCAGACACATAACCTAATAATCACTCTAAAAGGACCGAATCAAATTCTAAATTGTTTTGCACAATTCTTACCCGACACTACACAACTCACACAACATTAATAAAAACATCTCTCCGTAAAACTAACCACCCATGTACGCAATTCCAGGTTGCTCACTGGTATACGGAGCTCGTGACGCCAGCTGTCCTAGGATATGTCCGGCGGCGCTGCAAGGCGAACCGGTGTGCGGGTCCGATGGACTCATCTACCCTTCGCTGTGCGATATGAGGAAGAAGACTTGTGGGAAAGGTGAGGTTTTAGTGAATAAGTTTTTGCGAGTAGCGTTGGTAAAGGTAGCATGAGGTGTATGAGAGTATGTCACGTGAGAAGTGAGATATTATCAATTTTTGAATGTATAAGCAGTTAGTATCTTACGAGTAGTTTATTAAAGTAACACTAATCTACCTCTTCCCGTGGAGGGCATACGAAGCTATTAAGGTTATGAACTTTACGTAGTTTTTAAGCGGTTTGGTTACAAACCAAAATTATTAGTAATTTAAATATCATTTATTTAATCCTATCTTGGCGACTTTTGAATTAATTTGCCTAAAGCATTTAACCAAGATTATTCAACGCCGTTTTAAAATAACAGCTGTGAATAAAGTTAAGTTGGTATGTAGTTTCACAAGATAAATTTAAGTATATATGATATGAAGCCTGCAGTTTGACAAATTTTTCGGAAAGTGTAGAGGGATATTTAAGAGTCATCTCTAAGAGATGTCATGATTTTCTACGGAAAAGTGGGACAAATTATTTTTATTTTACATCTTCGAGATACCTTAGTTTCTTTCATAACCGTATTTTCCAAAAAACTATACATGTTGTTATCTAAGAGAATTTTACTTTAACCAAAATCAGAAAGAACCTGAATCGAGTACTCGTTTAAACAACTACAGGCCAATTTTCACAAAAACATTGGTCATCTTCCCAGGTGTGCGTCTGACAACAGACCCCAACGCGTGTTCCCGCGCCCAGGGATCCAAGTGTGAACACCGATGTACCAACGAGAGAGACCCTGTGTGTGGGACCGACGGCAGGACTTACTTGAACAGGTGTATGCTGCAGGTGGAGATTTGTAGGTTAGTACGAACACATATACTTATGCCGTTAGTTCCCATTAGGATAGGCAGAGACTATCAATCGACAATTAGAACTATCGTGGCAAAACTCTCGAGCATCATCTACATTCATCAATCTTTTTGAACATGTTCTTTTATTTTTCACATTATGGACAATGGCCCTATCAAGCACTCTGCCGGTTAGTGTAGATAATTTACTTTTCGTATAGATGCTTAACGTAACATTTTTTATGTATACGTTAACACACTCATGGCTGGTCATATCGCAATCATATTCATCTCATCATATAGTCGAATCTGCTTCACACGTAAACCTACTTTGATAATTCCATGAGCTGGTTTTAATATCATGGTCCATGCAGCGGGAGGGCTACGATCAAATGATCATCAATTATACAAGGGGGTAAATAATAAAACTGTGTAGACCCAGTCAGGATGAACCGTGCTTCTTTCTACTTCCACACAAATATATTATGTATCTAAAAACCAACTTATTGGTTACAGAGTCGGCATCGGTCTTTCTCATCTTGGAGCTTGCAACAACCTATCAGCTCATCGTGAAAACTGCCCAGTCGATTGCGCAGCAGCCCCTAGAGATGGCCCCGTATGCGGTTCCGATGGAAACGTATACAAGAACACTTGTCAAATGAAACTATTAACCTGCGGACAAGGCGTTGTAAGAACGAGCAAAAAACATTGCCAAACTACAAGACATTGCAGAGAATCTTGCTGGCGAGTCGCTCGACCAACATGCGGATCAGATGGCAAATTATACGCAAACGCTTGCAGAATGAAAGCAACCAATTGTGGGAAACATGTGTTTGAAGTTCCAATGGCTTTCTGCGTTGCTCAAGAAAGAGCGTCTGTAGCAGCTACGATTGCTTGTCCGACAGATTGTGCTGGTGAATCTGAGAAACTTGTTTGCGGATCCGATGAGAATATTTACAGGAACGAGTGTGAAATGAATATGCTGAATTGCGGGTTTGTATTTTTAATATTTGTTTCTTGGATTTGTAATACTTATACTATTGAGGTATAGAAACTCTTTATTGCACGTCAAAATTAAAACGTATTATAGAAATAATTATTATTATGTAAGTCAAAAGTCTCGCTCAAGGGTATATGTTTCAATGCTGCAAGATTTAAATCTACCATAACATTGGTTCTTAGGCAGCTCTAATGTCCTGATTTCAGATTTTTATTTCCTTAATCAAATGATTTAGTTTTACTCATTCAAAAAAAGCCTTTCTACAATTGTCGTTGATTATGTTTGCTCTCGTACTATTAGTTTTAATTTCAATACCTAAAACTTACCCATATGCTTCCAGAGTAAACAACCGTAAAATAGTGAAAAAAGTAGACATGGAGAAATGCCGCGGCAAAATGAACAAATGCCTCCGAGTGAAATGCCCAGTAGAAGCTGATCCCGTCTGTGGTACTGACGCTACGGTTTACCAAAACGCTTGTCAATTGAAAGTGGCTACATGTTTGAAAGGTATGTACGGAACCCAATTTAATGACATAAATACACTCATACCATTTGTTCCCATAGAGTTAGGCAGAGACTACTAATCACCAATTTGTGCGTTCCCGGAAAATCTCCCGAGCTGCATTTACATTCATCATCGTTTCATACTTGCCGTTGGATGAAAAGCTTGTTGTTTATTTTTATTATTAAATGTTTATTTTCTCGATTCTTTTAATTACTTAGTTTTCTATTACTTGCTGAGCATTTACATCCTATCTATTACCTGCTTTAATGATTTTAAGTGCTGTAAATATATATAATTATATATGTATAATATTAACTGCTTACTTAATTTAAAAGACAATCTGTGTTAAATTTATTTAAAAAAATCCACTACAGGTATCCAACTGGCACATTTCGGAAACTGCACGGCCGGACGAAGCACACTGGGAGAATGTCCTGAAGACTGCGATAATGATGTGGAGCAACCCGTTTGTGGATCTGATGGAAATGTTTATCCGTAAGTATTTTGCTATTTTAATACTTTTAACTGTTAATTGAAGTATTTTTTCAAAGTTTACTTTAATGGATCTATAGAACTACAAAAGAATACACAAATAAAATACATTATTGTCTTAATTTTGGAAATGTTGTCCATAATAATTTAGATCAAAATATATTTTCTAGATAATATTGGTATACAGCAGCAATCGAAATTTATACGCCTTATGAACCGTGATATCACCAAGCATCCAACTGTTTTGTACTAATACTTAAAATGTTTGAAATCTTGAAATGAATTCAGTACCTTACAAAAGTGTACTAACTTTGAACCTTTGGTTACCTCTTTTTGGAATTCATGGTCATGAGTATATTAATAAATGATTAAGAAAACTTATCAATAAAGGAAAGAAAAATTTTGACACTATCGGGGATCGAACCCGCGACCTCCAGGGGGCGTATACCTGGAGGTCGCGGGTTCGATCGCCGCTAGTGTCGAAATATTTCTTTCCTCTACTTATATTTTATTTATTGGTAATAATCCCCACATGTGGTTTTCATGAACAAAAACATTCTAATTAAGAAAACTTACCCAAACAATTATTTAAACCAACATACGCTTCCTTACCTATCCATCATATAATTCTTCTATTCTAGATCCGAATGCGAGCTCCGCCGTAGAACTTGCGGCGAACACGTGGTCGCTGTAAATAGCGCCCATTGTCGTACCACAGCCTTATGTAGGGCCCCTTGTCCCGACACCCCAGCTTTTGTATGCGGATCAGACAACAGACTTTATCGCAACGAATGTATCATGAAACGGGATAATTGCGGGAAACATGTCTTTGTAGTTCCTCTGAAAAGATGTCTGTCGAGATTCCAATACGCTGGTTGCGCTAGAGTCTGCCCGCCGGAATATGATCCTGTGTGTGGGTCCGATGATAAGACTTACTCGAATAAATGCTTCTTGGATATGGAGAATTGTCGGTCAAGGTAAGCTTTTTTATGTATTTCCTAAAATGATATTTTCCAATAAGATATGTCAGTTAGAATTCCAATAGAAACAATTGTCTTATATTTACAGTATGTCATGAGCTATTCATATCATTTAGTCGTTAAATTATTTGTTAAATTTGGCATCATATTTTTAAATAATCATTCTGAATAACACGTTCAGAAGGTAAAAGAGAATATTTATCATTATGGATGATAACCATCTTGTTATGAGGCTGAAAATAATATCTTTAAAATTTTAATGGACAAATATAAACTAATATAGTGGAACAATAATACTACCCTTTGGGCCACCTCCAATGTAACGTTTCTTTTATATCTTACAGAAGTCTCGTGCAGATGAAGCATCTGGGTACTTGTGGTGAACCTATCGCAGAGGAGCCTAAAAACTACCTTTACCGATAAAAAAATCACTTATTTATCATCTTTAGAGTGTGCCAAGGCTTTTGACACCGTTGACATGGATTCAAGTGATTTTTCAACAACCTAATCTCCAAGTGTAGAGAATTTTCATTATGATTGGAACGTTTCGATTAGTAGAGAAACTTTTATTAAATAATACTTTAAATTGTTGTTTAGTCATTTAGTCCATCAAAATTGTGTTGACTCTCGTATTTAGCATGTGGTTGTATACATTGTCTTCCAATGATCTGTTTTTGTAGAGAAATTATCTTTTCATTAATACTTTTTTTTGAAATAGTGAGTAATTAATATAAATTTAAAAATATTTGGCTTCACTTTCACAATTTCAGTATATATACTTCTAGAAAAATACGAGTGGTTAAGACCACGGTGATCAGAATAGTTAATAATAGATAAAAATATTTTGTAAGTGTGACTATTTATTGAAACTATTTATTCATAGTATTAAGTGAAATATAATTGTTGTAAATAACTTTATATTAAGGAATTATTACTTATTTGTGTCCCTAAAAAATGAGACGGCAGTATTAGAAATCCTTCGTAACAATCTATAAAAAGTGTGCTTACTATGCTCAGTTATGTTTTAAATTATGCCTTCTTAGATTCGTAACTAGTTTCTTATTAAAAATTCACTATTTTATTATTCTTCTTAGTAAGAAACTGTCAATATTATTTGTCAGTAGGTTATTCTTTGTGATTTATTTTCTCTTCGAATTTAGCCTTTACATTTATTTTAGTAATTGATTAAAGGTATATTCATTAACGTTTGGTGTGATGATATTACAAATTATAATACATATTAAACACTTCTGATTCTTTAGAATATTCCATTAAGAAACTCGTATCGTATATTTTCTTCTAGGTTAGTTAAAAAGCATTTATGATAAAAAGACTTTTATTATTAATAATTTTAAATGTTTACTTGTAACTGTAATATTTATTTTCGGTTCTATGTACACGTACTTGATTATCCATCTAATCGTTGTAATATGCAAAATGTAGTCGTCTCATAGTGTTTCGAAATAAAATATTTTCTCTGGTATAATAGTTTAATTGTTACTTACCCTCAATTTTTATTAACTAAGATATGAAAATTATACTTATCTCACATTGCACACGACAGGGGTAGGACATTTAAAGTCTGCACTACACGGCAAAGTCGAAGTTTTCATACATACATACATACATATACTCACGGCTATAATTCCCTAGAAGGGGTAGCCAGAGCTAAGGAATTATAAATTCCTCAGCCACTTTTGGAAGTTGAGTGGGGAAAAGATCGTTAAATAAAGGTTTTTGGTCATGGGTCTCCAACCGCATCGCCCAAAAATCCAAAGCCCCAATACCCTTAGTCCCCTCTTACGACACCCGTGGGTAGAAAGGGGTAGCGACATTCTAAGCCGGCACAAGGCTAGTTTTCGTACTCGAATAATGCGTAATTTTGGTCTGTTTCATTTAGTGCACCTAAATCGGTTAGTCTGATTTTTTCAACATGGTTTTACCTTGCGAACCCTGAAAGCTCAGTGGATAGAACATCCACCAATTATAATAATAATAATAATAATAATCTTTATTATCAGAACATGGTTCCATTTCTTGTTAGTAATACAACTTAATCAATATGTTAGTATGCACACCAATTATATCTAATATCTATATACAATTATACAATTAAAATATTTATTACATTACAATTAATTAAAACTGGACGCCTTTACCCAATGTTTTAAAACTGGGTCATCGAGTCTATTTGCTAATGCGTTTATGATGCTGTTGGGACTTTCCCGCGTTCGGAACATCAGAGAGGCAATGCGTTTTCGCACTATTGCATGAAACCCATCTACTCTCGCCTCCGCAAACATTCCTGATGCGCTGCAAAAACGGCTCAGCCCCAACATCACCCTAAACGCATTGTTATACTGGACACGAAGGGCGTTGAAAGCACGATGCGTATAGTTGACCCAAAGGGCACAAGTATACAGCGTTTGGCAAAACGCTTTGAACAGCGCTATCTTTACCGCCACCGAACTACGAGAAAACCTTCGGGCCAACATATTGCATCGCGCTGCCAACGCCCTCCGCTCCCGGCTAATATCCAAATCGTCACGCAACCTATCATTAATCCAGTGGCCCAAATATTTAAATTCATACACTCTTTTAAGCGACTCTCCGTACAATCTGATTGGTGGAAACTCACTCGACTGATTCGAATCTGCCAGAAATACCATGACTTCGCTTTTCTTAATGTTATATTTAAGACCATGACTATTAGCATACGATTCACAAATACTAATGAGCCTACGCAACGCTCCCACCGAAGGACTGAGCAAAACCATATCATCTGCATAATTAATATTATTAATTACACATCCATCTACTGAACAACCCAGACCCGAATGGCTCAGCTCCTCTAACAATTTATTGACATATAAATTAAACAAGGTCGGTGAAGTCAACCCCCCCTGTCTCAATCCACAAGAAAGAACATAGGACTCTGATAATGTGTCACCCCACCTCACAAAGTTCTCTTGATGAGAGTACCAATATTTAAACACTTGTATCAACTGTCCAGGAAAATTTGAATCGTTTGCTAATTTCTCCCACATTAAGTCGTACAGAACCCTATCAAAGGCTTTGGAGAGGTCCAGAAAGCATGCATACACATTGGTTCTCCTTTTTGTGTAGTATTTGACAGTCTGCTTAAGGCAAAGAACAGCACTCTCGGTGGACAGACCTGGTTTAAAACCAAATTGAGAATCACAAGTTTTTACGTGTTGGGTTAAAAATTTATTAAGCAGACTGTCAAAAACCTTCGCTATAACAGTAGCCAGTGATATGGGTCTATAATTATTTGAGTCACATATGTTACCAGTTTTACTTTTTAATATTGGAACAACAACAGTTTTCGTCATATTATGAGGCACAAAAGAATGAACAATACACAGATTAAAAAACATAGAAAGCACGCGAGGTAAATGAACCCCCGCATACTTTAGATGTTCAATACTAAGAGCATCATGACCAGGAGACTTTCCAGCCGTCATCTTCTGGATAACCGAACGAATGTCGGCCGCAGAGAAACGAATCACCTGGTCTGCCTCCCCGCCTTGACATTCCGAGCGTGACTGCTTGGTGACATTATAATTACTAATACAATTTTCTGGTGTTACTCTAAACTGACTTTTAAATAATTCCGCTATATTTTTATTATTACTTTCCGTATTTATATTCGATGGATAACAGGGTTTATTATTTGTATTCTTTACACTTTTCCAAAATTTACCATGACAATTATGCAGACAGGCGTGGGTCTAACCGCGGGTCGGACCTACACCAATTTGCCTTTTATAAAAGGCACTGATTGAAAGAGGCAGTTGTATATAGCGGATTTGGTAAGTTAAAAATCATAAATGGCACGTTTAATAACTAGATCAGCAGTTAAAACTAAGCAGTAAAGTAAACAAAAATTTGTAGTAAAAAATAATGAAATGGATCAGTGAATATATAATTGTGTAGGAAAATAATTAAATGGGCGGTAAAAAATATTGAACGAGCGGTTACGCGTGGGCAGTAATAAATCGGAATTTGTCGGTAAGAAATCTCAATCTAAGCAATTCTATAAATTCTAAATTCAATCAGGCATTTAGGGCTCGCTCCGCTGCGTCGTTTTATACATAACCTAACCTAACCTAACTAAATGTGACCTAACTTTTCTTTGTCTGCAGGGGGCTTTCGCCCCCCGACCCCCCCAAGCAGGTGGGCTCTGCCCCCATGCACCCCCCGACATGCAACCAATCATGCAAACAAGCGAGCAAGTATACATACAAACAGGCATGCATCGTTACGATCTGCCGAACTATTTATCGAACCGCTCTTTCCATCATTTTTACCGCTCATTTAATTATTGGAGTACTCAATTATTTTTAGAATGGACATTGTATGATAAAATAACCGACTAATATATTTTTTATTACTGTCTAGTCTATGTTTTACATAATACATACATACATAAACGTTCACGCCGTTTATCCCCGAAGGGGTTGGCAGAGGTACCAATACTCTTGATCTCACATGGCAAGCGCCATCTAGTTTCCAGAGAAGGTACCCACGTTTTGCTTAGACAGTGTACTATGTTTTACTGTCGCAATAATTTATTCAACCGCCATTAAATTAAATAACTGCTCAATATGTTTTTCAACTAATCATAATAACATCTTGAATTTTTAAATAACAGCTCAAAAAATTAGTTCACTTTATAAAATCATAGATTTGGTAAATTTATCATGGTTGTTAACGGTGGGGGTACTAAGACTAGAAGAATAACAGAGTTGTACTAAGTCATGTGACAGTTTATTCGTACAAAACGGCGATACATCTGCCCCATATCACGCGAGTCCAGTGTCCAAGCAAAATGTGGGTACTCAGAACACCAGGAGACAATATCACGATTGAACGTGTCGATTGATTTTATTTTACCGTACTTGTTTTGGTGCGGGCAGAACTCTAATAAATGAACCCATTGAACTTCAATCTCATAGTAATCGGAGAATTTTATTTAATTTAAACTCTATGGATTTCCAATGAGGTACATAAATGTCACTGTAATATGATACATTCTGTCAGTTCAGAATTTACCCTGTACCGAGATGTTAAAGCAAATAGAGCACTGATTTGGTTTATAAATCATGTGAAATGATTACTTTCTAAAGTTTTAATAGATACAGCATATGAATATGACACTGCCTAAAATACATTTTATAATATACATGATTTAAATGGCAGTAATAAAAATTCCAGGATTTGAAAGAAAAAAAAACTTTATTACACGAAAATCTTAAAAACTATTGAACATGTAGAAAAAATGGTTGAATAGTTATTTTTACAGTGTTCCCTCAGCTGGAGCAAGCTTACGATGAAATAATTAAGCTTTCACTCTCAGGGGCTATTTCATATCAACGCATAGCCAGGCTCGACTCTCCCCGAAAGGGTGATTTAGCCATAGAACATATTTACCATGTTAATAGCCGGGACTAACAGATTATCCTGCCTTCCGAAGTACATGGAGACGTTTATAGGGTCCTGTAAGCATACTTCCAGGAAAAGCAGGTTCTCATCTCAGTAGATAAAACAGATTCGGTAGATTAATTGAATAAGTGCGAAAATACATTATACTTGTTTTGTGGCTAAATGAATTTAAAATTGGATATTCTTAGCGGAATGAACTCATATTACTAACGCTGACCATCAGAGTCCTAAGTGCGATGCTTATCGAATCTTTTACTTTACGCCTCAGTAAAGAATTGCTGCGGAGTAAAATAACATGAACCTATGAATTGTTTGCACTCTGATGTATAAAACTCGATAATTTCAGATCAAATTATATTGAAACACTCGTCTAATTTTCTATTTCGATTAAAATTACGTAAAATTTAATCTGATCTACGCCGTGTCAAGATGCTTAGAATCTTATCTACGAGTAATAGGCTTGAAATCTAACGTCAACATATATACGTTGTGAATGACCCGTTTACGAAATTCGGTCCTTAAAATAATTAATTTTATTTCTAGTTATCAAATTAAAAAAGTCAATTAGATACTAATCAATTAAGCAAACAAAAATTTTCGTCACCAGCCGAACTCGAACCTACGACCTCGGATTCCTATTAATTAGATTCCTAGAAAATAGATCAACTGACGGAATGCTGAATATTTCGGTGACATGGACACTACTGTTATTCTATAACCTAAAATAGTTTTGGTTTGACCTTGTTTGTTTTATAGTATCCTCACAAGAAAAATATCAATGCCCGACTGTAGTTCTTATATAAATAAATAATGGCGCTTCTCAAGAGAATATTTATGCCGTCATCTTTTCAACTAAGAAATATATATGGGAGAAGCAGAGTCGGCAACAGGGACTGGGTTGGTCACGGGCAGAATGGGTGCGCCAACTATAAAGACAATGTACTGTTTCCATTTCCTGCTATGAGATTTATGGAGAATAATGACCAGATTTGTGTTAGTAACATAGGTTTTGAGATTACTATATGTTTTAGGACTACCCATGTCAGCTCGTTATATCTCTACTGAGTGAGTCAAACTAAGCTGGATAGAGCGTGACTCTACCCGCTGGTACATGGTATAAGTAAAAAGATTTATACTGAGATAGTAGCCAGGCCCGTCGGTTTTGCCTGGTCGAAGCATGAAACCATCTTAATTTTTGAATAATCTGGTGATGCTGCTTGCAATTTCCTACCAATATTGGATAAATTCTACGAATTAAATTTTCGAATCCCCAAAAATATAACCTAGGACCTCTACGTTGTTACCTACCGTTACCTCTGCCCTTTGACCATCGGACCATGGAGGTAGCTGGTTCAAACACTTCAGTAGGAACAGTTACCAAATACTTTCCAAGACATAGCCTTTCCCCTTCTCCCTTTTCCTATCGTTGGTTTGCAAAAATGATTGGCTTTCCGGAATGTTATAAACAGGGAATAACATAGGTCTAAGTTATATTTTAACCTGACCATTCTCCATTTTTTTAGTGAATACGGTACGGTAAAACACAAAATTTAACACACATATTATATACATGTATAATTTAAATATGCAGTGTCTACGCCAAAAAGAGATGGGTGACTGGACCATGTTAAGCTGCGAAGAAAAAAAGTCGCTGTATCGAGCTTCTTTCTGTCAGACTTTTTCCGAGTTTCAGTCATTTACCGGCCAATGGAAGGGAATTTTGGGAGCCGTATTATTTTTTACTTCCATCGGGTGGTTGGGACAAATATACTTCCATTTTTGCGGTGAGTTGAGTTATTATACTAATCAATCAAGGAAAGATAAATTTCGACACTGTTGCGAAATTTGTCTTTTCCATGCTTCTTACCACCTTACTGGTGCATGAAACCTCCCCACATGAGGTTAAATAAAGTCTGATTTTGAGTTGAGTTATTTTATCGATTATACTATATTTATTTAAATGTTTTCAATCCGATCTCGTATCCGCCGTATAGCAAAGGGATATAAATACTTCGGAACAACACGTGGTATAGCTGTTACATGGCGTTTAGAACCATGTATTTCTTGAACAGTGTTTCCACTTCATAGGGGCCAGGCATATCGCAGCTATCTACGACACTGTCACATAACTAACGACCAATTTCTGAATTGAGTATTCCAGCTGTGAATAACTTAAGTATCGTTCTGTCGCACTAAAATCTTAACAACTGAATGAGACAAAACGATACTTTAGTCGTTGTCAGCTTGAATACTCTATTCAGAATTCGGGCGTAAGTACTACATAACTACTGCTAACTCCAAGCGATATCTTCTCACACCATTTACATTTTTGATAAATTCACTACACATTTGAATTAAGTAAACGCACATTGGGACAGGAACCACCCCAGATTAAAACTCGAAGTCATCTGCATAGAAGCTGTGGTCTCTTCATACATATACACATTCATGTACTTACGGCTATAAATCCCTAGAAGTTTGGAAGTTGGGTGAGGAAAGGTTTGTAAAACAAAAGTATTTGGTAACGCCGACACTAAACAGCTTTAAATGTGGTCTTCCCTAGTGGGAAGCTAAGTAGCTATCAAAGGATTATTAACTTCATTATTTCCAGTGTATGAAGGTCTACCAGTATCATTTGCGCCAGTCTGCCAACAAGCCCAGCTACGTCGCATGCTAGACCTTCACATGGATCCGATAGATGGCCTCAGTTCGCGTTGGGATTACGAAAATGATTGCTGGAAGTCTTCTTCGTGGTTTGGTGGAATATTTTAATAAGTGACGTGATGTACTAAATAAATATTTTTTCTATATGTTTCCTTCTGTCATTATGATTTTACGTGTCGTGTAGTGCAGGCTTAGAATGACACTACCCCTTTCTATCCGCTGGTTTCGTAAGAGGCGACTAAAGGTATGAGGTTTTTAAGTGGTTTTAGGGCGATGCGGTAGGAGACCCATCACCATAAATACTTTATTTAAACATCTTATCCCGAATCAACTTCGAAATGGCGCTGAGGAGTTCCTAGCTCTAAAGCTCTGGCTACCCCTTTTTAGGATTTATGACTTTGAGTATTGCATAATATGATTTTTACGTGTACATTTTGATGTAAGCAAGTCAAGTTAGTCAAGAAATGCTTGTGACTAAAAAAGTGATGAATATGAGTGTAGATGGATACAAGGGAAGAGGAAGACCAAAGAAAGTGTGGATGAACTGTGTGAACGATGATATGGGAATAAAAGTTGTAAGCTCCGAAATGGCGTATGAAAGAGACAATTGCAAGAGAAACACATGTTGTGCCGACTCCACCTAGTGGGATAAGGGCAGGAGAATGATGATGAAGTCAAGTTAGTTATTACTCCTACAAGGGAGGGAGTTGATGGATGAGGGCAGCACAATTCGGTCGTTGTGGAAATCTTTAGGGGAGGTATATATCCAGCAGTGGATGCCTATAGGCTGATGATGATGATGATAATAGATGTATCGTTAGTAGAGGACATCAACGTTGAACGTTTGAAAGCATAAACCGAAAAACCCAACGCTAAACCCAACCCAAAAAGGCACCCATGATCATGGGTGCTAGTGCTAATTCAAAAACATACCCGTGAAGCTGACAAGGAAACCAAAACCAACATATTTCACCAAAGAGGATAATGCATCGTGTCGTAACAGAATAGTAAATATAAAAATACACCCTGGCCGCTTAACATCCGTAGACAATTAAGAAAAAACTTAAAATAAATCAAATCAATAAAAATCTCTGAATCTATCTCGTGTCCAAAAAGAGTTACTAAAAATAATTATATAATTACTCCATATACTCTAATATTTATATTGCATTGATGTCGGCGCTTATAAAGAAAATAATCCTTCCATCTGTTTCCCAAGCGCGGACAGTTTATGGTAGAAGCAGAATTGGTTGTAGAGATTGGGTTGGCCATGGAGAAAATGGAATGGCGAACTACAAAGACGATGTTTTGTTTCCATTCCCTGCTGTAAGATTTATGGACAACACAGGAGAAATTGTAGTAAGTTTTTTTTATATTGGAAGTTATTATTACTATAGTTAGATTATCAAAGGACCGAAATCCACAATTGAAGTTCCAAAGCCAGTATTTACGGCAGTTTAATGCATCTTTTTCTTTAAAAAATATTAAAGTTCTGCTATAAAGTCTGTTCAATTAATGCATTTAAATGTTTAAATGGATTAATTGACTAAGGAAAACGAGACCTGATTAGAGGATCCCGCGTCATTTATCGGTAGTGAAATCCCGTGATTTTCGGGATTAGAGTTAATTTTAACTAATAACAAAACATCATTTACTTGGTATTGGCGCGAAAGTTTTAGTTAAGCTAATAAATATAATTTAAACTCACGTCCATAGTTCCCATTGGGATTAGTAATGAGTTCACTTCACAGAGATCACCACTTTGAACGATCCCGACAAAGTCCTCTCGCGAAATCCCGGGTTCACCCCAGTGACTATTAAAACACGGAGCCAGTTGTCTGAATATTGTTAAATATACTTAGCGAAAAAGCTGCTAGTTACAAAATTTATCACTGGTAGTTGCTGTGTAGTGTCGGCTTAGAATAGCACTACCCCATTTCTTCCGGTGGGTGTACGTAAGAGGCGACTAACGGTATTGGGGCTTTTAAGAGATTTTTGGGCGATGCGGTTGGAGACCCATCACCAACAACCTTTATCTCATCGTCTTTTCCCAACTCAACTTCCAAACGTGGCTGAGGTATTTCTAATATCTTGCTCTGGCTACCCCATCTATGGATTTATAGCCGTGAGTATATGTATGTATGTATGTATGTTGTAAATATAATGCAAAACAATACCTTTGATAGGGATTACGTCAAAAAGAGGTTGGCGATTGGAAAATGTTGAGCTGTGAAGAAAAGAAATTGCTGTACCGCGCTTCCTTTTGCCAGACTTACTCAGAGTTTCAAGCTTGGACCGGCCAATGGAAAGGAGTTTTGGGAGGCGTTTTGTTTTTTACATCTATCGCGTGGCTAGGACTAATTTACTTCCACTTTTGCGGTGAGTTACTTTTTTTTATTTGCTATTATGTCCCATTCGCATCGCATGTTGAATTTTTCGCTTTTGTATTATAAGCCTAGCATAATATCTCAATGAAATTTTATTTTACAGTTTATGAGACACTGCCGCCTTCGTTTTCTATCAAGGCTCAACAAGCGCAACTTCGTCGCATGCTAGAACTACACATGGATCCAATAGATGGCCTTAGTTCACGATGGGATTACGATAATGATCGTTGGAAGTAGCCTTTATATCGTGGTATTTTCTCTTATGTTGTTGAGGACCTGAAAAATACTATTTTAATCAAGTACATGAAATATTTTAGTTAGGTTTTGTTGTGGTATTCTTTGTGCATAACGAAACGTATAGTATTGAATTGATACAAATGTCATGTCAACGTCAAGTAAATGTCGAATACAAGATTGGTCCTTGGTCCATTAGTTTTTTTATTTGGTTGAAGTTAGTATTATCAAACTATCAAAAGAGGGCGCTTTTACCCAAAGGAAAAGGGCAGTGCAAGTGCAGTGTGTGTAATCATTTTATATCAAGGTTTGTAAATTGTTAACTTATTGTATTCAAATCATTTATGTAGATTGGAAAAACTGTATATGTACTTGGCTATCTTATGTCGATTATATGTAATACTCCCGTCCCGAAAATGATTTCACGCAACCACCTAGAAATAGATTTGGTTTTCATATTTCTGCTGCATGTAGTTCCAAATATTATAATAAATAATATACTCAATATAATTTGATACTTATAATTCAAATATTTCAAGCAAGTAAGATATGTAACATTTTAAATATGTGAGAATATTTTTGTTATGTAATCTATCGATTTCTTCATAACCTAGAATGTTATCTTTTTTATCAAACGATATTATTTCGCTATACCCAAATTTTACAAGTACTTTGCATTCTTAGAGACTCTAATTAGATTATAAACATCATATCTAGTATATAGACCAGTTAATTTGTTTCTAAGGATTTCAGTCTCATGAGAGTTTTTTTTTATTGTATTTTAGCGCTATGGCCAATCTTCTTTTGCGCCGTGCCCTTTTGGACGCTGTGCGAGTCCCCGTAGGAGCCCGTTATGCTAGTGAGCTAGCCAAGGTAATGTTATTTTTATACTGTATAGTATTAAATCTGTGAATAAAAGTCTTAAATCTACCACCTGACTACAAGAAAAGGTCTGTAAAAGTGAAGAAAACTACTTGGATAAAAATTGAGAAATTTTAAGGTACAGTGATGTTCAGCCATGATTGTCCCTGCTGTTTACCTTCAATGTCACATACAATGGCCCATTGAATAGGTCTCAGCGCAGAAACATGTGGCAGTTTCTGACCACCTAAAAATAGTAATATCTTTAATGTCTTCTCAAAGGATGAGGATACTGACTCACATATAATCATAGAAGTAGTAGATTAAATTAGGTTTAATCATGGCTTCTTCAAAAGAAAGATCACTTTCTGGCTTTGGCTGTTAAACACCTCTGATTACTTTGTGTTATATTACAATAAGAAATGAAAATAAAGTAATAATAAAAAGGTAGCCAAAGAGATATGAAACAAATAAATCCACAGCCACTTTTGGAAGTTGAGAGGGCAAAAGATGGTATAATACAAGATTGTTAGTGATTTACTAACAATATGACTAAGTTAACTTGTACAACACACATGGTAAGGAATGAGATATTTCTTCACAGTTAACTACTCTTTTGTAGTATTACAATAAAAACTTCAATGTGGCCAAATAATGAATAAAAACATTGTTTTAGGTTGGCCAACGTGAATGGGTAGGCTACGGTTTCAACGGACAGCCCAACTATGTAGACAGGCCTGACTTCCCCATGCCAGCTGTGCGGTTCCGCCCAGACACCCCTGATATCAAGGTAATGCCACAGGCAGGGATCAAACTCTCAACCTCAATATAGTATGAATAGTGTCAGTGTTAATAGTGTTAGTAATAATCCCCACATGAGGTTTTCATGAACAAGACATTCTAATTAGTACTTAAGTAAAACATACATACATACATATACTCACGGCTATAAATCCCCTGAAGGGTTAACCAGAGCTAGGGAATAAAAAATTCCTCTGCCACTTTTGGAAGTTGTGTGGAGAAAAGATGGTGTAAAGGTTGTTGGTGATGGGTGTCCAATGGCATTGCCCAAAAAATCACTTAAAAGTCCAAATACCATTAGTTGCCTCTTACATACACCCACCGGAAGAAATGGGGTACTGCTATTCTAAGCCGGCACTACACAGCCAAATTAAGTAAAAAAATATATAAAGTCCCAAAAGCTTGGTGCAGCACTGTGGCGCCAGTTCCCACAAGCCTAGCAAAATTTATATTTTAACAAAATTCTATTTCAGTCAAAATAGCTTAGCAACTTTTGTTTGCTATCCAGCCCTGAAATGCTGAAAGCATTAGGGGTGTTTTTGAGTTCTATGGGCCTTAAATATTTAAAGCATTTGGCTTATTCTATTAGTTTGTTAAGTTTACATTTAAGTGTTTTTTTTATTATATAATTATATTTCTATTAGTAGATTGACACAACATTGAATTATTAGTTTTAACATATATTATGCTTTTCAAAAAAATACCTGAAATATTTAGTAAAAAGATATGTCATAAACTGATGGCTATGAATCCCACTAAGAGGTAGTTAAAGCTTCAGAACTATAAATTGCTTAACAACTTTTGGAAGTTAAGTGGAAAAAAGATTGTGAAGGAATAGAAGGTTGGTGATAGGACTCCTGACCCATCCCTCAACAATCACCTGAAAAACCCCAAAAACTCTAAATTGCCTTTTATGACACCCTTAAAAAATATTATATGAGCATATAGGCAAAAAATATACTAAAGGTTTGGATCAAGATCCTGACAAACAAATCTATTGAACAAAGTCCCTTAAACATTTAAACAAAATTTTGTAGACAAGGTTTATGTTTAATCAAAATATCCATATTTTGCTGAGAGAACCCACTTGACAATACATGAATAGTACAACTGAACTGTGTGGGATTTCTTGGGATTTTCTCCCTCACTGGTAAAAGTCCTGATTTATAAGGAACATAAATAACTTAGGTTGGTAGATTTTATAATGATAAGTATATGTATATATTGGTATTTATTATACAATATAAAAATATTATATATATATACATATGTATGTGTATATTTATTAAGAAGAAGTATATTTAATATAATTATTATATATATTGGATATATAAATTAATATTTAGGTTAGGGTTGTAAATAGGTTGTGTTTAGTTAAGTTTGGTTTTATTTGCATATTAATTTTCAATGACTTCTGTTTAAGAGTTTTGTACTTGTTTTTCCTCACCATAAAGGTTGACTGGAAGAAATTGCGTTAAGGCGATAAGTCCGCCTTTGTGTACTTAGTCCTAATGATCTGTAATGTATATAAAAACATTGTATTTGTATGCAATAAAGTGTTCAAATAAAAATATAACTTTGTTAGGCTGCTTTTGAGGTTGAACTATTTAGTTACAGTTTATTCTTATACTCACTATCACGTGAGCCCAGCAAAATGTGGGTAATCTGAACATCAGGTGACAAAATCTCGATTGAACAACAATGGATTGTATTGTACTTTAATTGTTTTGGTGCGGGCTCAACCCATTGAGTCTGTGAAAGTGAAGTTTTATCCTCGTATCACCTGGATACACTGTCCAAACACAACATGGGTATTTTTTACACCAAGTGACAAATGTGACATGAGATGTTCAGAAGTATTAGTACCTCTGCCACCCCTTCAGTCTTATATGACATGAACATCTAAGTTTTGAGTACAGAAGAATATTTTACATACATACATATACTCACGGCTATAAATCCCTAAAAGGGGTAGCCAGAACTAAGAAATTCGAAATTCCTCAGTCACGTTTGGAAAGTTGAATGGGGTAAAGATGGTAAAATAAAGGTTGTTGGTGATGGGTCTCCAACCGCATCGCCCAAAAATCCCTTAAAAGCCCCGACACCGTTAGTCGCCTCTTACGTACACCCACCGGAAGAAATGGGGTAGTGCTATTCTAAGCCGACACTACACAGCAAATATATTATATATAATATTTTATATGCTAAATACTCTTTATTTTCCAGGCTCTCCGTGAAAAGGAAAGGGGAGACTGGCGCAAGTTGACTGTAGAAGAAAAGAAAGCTTTGTACCGAGCTTCTTTCTGTCAGACTTTCGCTGAATTCCAAGCCCCAACTGGCGAATGGAAGGGAGCCCTCGGATGGGCCATCTTCCTCTCATCTTGCGCTGTATGGATTTATATGGGACTGAAATTGTTTGGTATGTGGAAATTCCATTATTTGCATAATTTGCATTATTCAATGAATATTCCATATTTTATAAAGATACTCCAAAACAAATTATAAGTGACTAGAATTAAAGTGCTAACCGACGATCGAACATGTACGGCGCGCACCATCGCACAGTGCACCGCAAGCGCTTCGAACCAGCGCGCACCAATATTAATAATAATTATGTGAGGCGAACCACGCTACACACGTTCGTTTTTGGTACGGCCCGTACCACGAAAACTGGTGCGCGCCGTACATGTTCGATCGTCTGTTAGCACTTTTATAACAAACCATACAAATGAAATACAATTTTAAATGAACAATTAAAATATCAACCTATATAACATATACATATACTCAAGGCTATAAATCTCAAAAAGAGGTAGGCAGAGCTTCAGAGTTTGAAAGCTCGGCTGCTTTTGGAATTGAGTGTGGAAAATAATTTTCAATAAATAATAGTTGGTGATGGGTCTCTTGATTTCGAATTTCTAACTCGCCTCTGAAATCTGTGAGACCACATGGATTGAAATCAATGGAAAGATAGTATTTTCTAAGATTTTCACATTTGCACATTATAATTGAAACAACTATTGATTTTCGGATATTTTAATCGCGTGTTATTACATTATTTTTAAAGCCTGACGTTTCGGAAACTTTTCAGTTATCATGGTCACGGGAAGACTGAGGTGTTATTTGTCATTATACAGTACTATAAAATTATTAATACTAACTACCTTCACAAAATTTAAGTTACATTTGCGTTTAATATTTGCTATGTACAAAAAGAGCTAATGTTATCTGGAGCCTTGCTAGTGTTCTTCCCTCGTTTAGTTGTGCTTATGATCGGGTTCCAAGCAGTGTTGGCATTAATCAATTAATTTTTTAATCAATTAATTAATTTGATTAATTTTAATCATGATTACATTAATCATGATTAAATTAATCATGATGAGAAAAGCAATATTAATCATGATTATTGACTTTAATCATTAATCACTAATCATTAATTGATTAACTTGATTATAAACCTAATACATCCATCAATGTTATTAACTCTACGTAAAAGAAATGATGTTAAATAAATACACAGATTTCTTAAAATATTTTTATTAATCATTCAAAGAACAAAAAAATAATTTGTAAGATAATTAGTAAATAATTCGAAGAATCATTCAAATCAACTACCCTCCGATCTTTACATTTCAAATTTCTTAATGTTCAAATTACATTTCATAACTACTCTTTTTTCAAATAAGTCGTCAGATTATAATTTGTGTGATCTAGGCTTATTTAGCATAGTTGCGAAAGAAAACATTGTTTCTACCGAGCCAGAGGACGGCATTGGTGTATTGTACTTAAGAAACACTTTGCCTATAACAGGATAAGTTGTCGGTAGAGAAGAAATGCCGCGAAAATCGCCACTAAAGGTAACTTATTAGTAATCAGTGATTAAAGTAACGGCCGCGTCGAGGTGGGGTGGGGGGAAAATCGCTTAAAACTAAATATTTAATTTAAACCTACACTTAAAAAATGAACGAACGGAACCATTAGTTAAGTGTTTGTCTAACTTTGTAATTTATGGAAAAAAAACAGTGTTAAAAGAAGGATTTTCTTTGCGGCGAGTCAATAACAACTTTGATGCATACATATTTTGCGTATTGCTTAAGCTGTTCCAATAAATTAAATAAATTCATAAATAGTTAATCAAACAATCAAATTAACGATTAATGATTATGATTAATAATCTTAATCATTTTAAATTTGATTATGATTAATTAATTTTAATCACAATTTTTGATTATGATTTTTAATCATTAATTTTTAATCGTTAATCAGATTAACTTTGGGCCAACACTGGTTCCAAGCAGGTGGTAATTGCCAACCATCATCTCTATTGAAATATAGTTGTTTCAATTATCAATGGAAAGAGTTATGAAAAGAGATACAAGTAGACCACCACGTTTCATGGTGAAATTCAGAAGTATTAAGATCTCTGCCACCCCTTCAGGGATATTCGACGTGAATGATTGAGTTTTGTGTTGAGACAAGTGGACCCCTTTTTAAGATTATTTCACATAAAAATGTTAACCTAATACATACATACATATACTCATGGCTATAAATCCCTTAACGGGGTAGGCAGAGCTTTGGAATGAGAAATTCCTCAGCCACTTTTGGAAGTTGATGGGGAAAACATGGTAATAATAAATGTTTTTGGTGACGGATCTCCAACCAAATCGCCCAAAAATCACTAAAAAAAGCCCCTATACCCTTAGTCGCCTCTTACATTCACCCACGGTTGGAAATGGGGTAGTGTTATTCTAAGCCGACACTACACGGCACTTGTAACTTACACTTATTAACCTAATATTACTATTATTTCAGTATACTCTCCAATCCCCGAGAGTTTCAGCGATGAAGCCCAGAAGGCCCAACTGCGTCGTATGCTCGACCTAAAGGTGAACCCCATCGATGGACTTTCCTCGAAATGGGACTACGAGAACAACCGCTGGAAGTAAACTGGCTAGGTATGTCATTTAATATGGTTTACATGTTCCTGAGTAGTAAAAGATTAACGCCCGATTTCTGAATTGAGTATTCCAGCTGAGAACAACTTAAGTATCGTTCTGTCACATTTAAATCTTAACAACTGAATGAGACAAAACGATACTTAAGTTGTTCTCAGCTTGAATACTCAATTCAGAAATCGGGCGTAAGACTTATTAGAATGAAGAATTCTACAGCCACTTTTGGAACTTGACCGGGGAACCTATTGTAAAATAAGGGTGATGGATCTCCAACCGCATCGCCCATTAACTTCTCTAAAAGCCACAAAACCCTTAGTTGCCTCATACAAACATCCTCGGGTAAAAATGGGTAGTGTTTGATTTATCCTACACTACACATAGTAGGCATAGATGCTCAATCTGAAGGTGAACTCCATCATGGACTCTCCTCGAAAACGTACTATGAAAACAACCATTGGAGGTAAACTGTCTAGGTATGTCTTTGCAGTAATACATAGTATAGCAAATAAAGTGTATTTGAGAATTGTCTCATTTGGTCACATTATAATATTTTTCCAACAGTCTTCGAACTGTCACAAAAGTTTAGTCTGAACTGAAGTATTTATAACAAAGAAAAGAAATCATACAATACCAATATCTATACTAATATCAATATCTAATATACAATATGTAATTAGTAACGATTTGGTTTGGAATGTTTCTATTCACCCCACATCGCTAAATTTCGCGTGTCTATTCACCCCATCGCGCTAAAAGGTTATTATGCTCTTTTGATGCTCCTGTGGGAATCCTTTCAAAATACGTGATAAATGATTATATACTATATTTTGCCCAAGTGCCTACATTCATGCTAAATTTGATCAAGATCCGTCCGGTAGAATTAACGTGATACAGACAGAAAGACAGAAAGACAGACAGAAAGACAGACAGACATTTTTTTTCAAAAATAGCAAATTTGGCTTCAGTATCGAAAATAAAACATATTCCACCGGTTGTTATATTTTTTTCTTTAGTGCACAGTTTTGACCCCGGTACAGTCTTATAGTATATAGATACGGTGAATCAAAGCGTCGGAATAAAAAAATAATTATTAATCATCACCAGCCAATAGAAGACTTGTAGTCTATCAGTCTGTGTAGTGTCGGCTTAGTATAGCACTACGCCATTTCTACCCGTTGGTGTTAAAAAGAGGCGGCTTAGGGTATTGGGGCTTTTTAATGGATTGGATGGATAAAATAGTGCTGTGTAGTGTCGGCTTAGAATAGCACTACCCCATTTCTTCCGGTGGGTGTACGTAAGAGGCGACTAACGGTATTGGGGCTTTTTAAGGGATTTTTGGGCGATGCGGTTGGACACCCATCACCAACAACCTTTATTCTACCATCTTTTCCCCACTCAACTTCCAAAAGTGGCTGAGAAATTTCTAATTTCTCAGCTCTGGCTACCCCTTTTAGGGATTTATAGCCGTGAGTATATGTATGTATGTATGTATAAAATCTTTTCCCCTATCAACTTCCAAAGGTGGCTGTGGAATTTCTTATTCTGAAGCTCTGGCTAGGGATTTATTGCCGTGAGTTTATGTATGTGTGTTCTGGACATAGGTCTCCTCAAACATTTCCACAATGACCAGTCCTATTCTGCCCCTTTCCAACGCCTTTTCGTGACTTACAGTCTGTCTACCTTGGGGTAAGCCTACCCATACTGTGTTGTCAAAAAAATATCTTTGCCTCTTTATTATAAATAATAGTATTCGATGCATCTGGATTGTAAAAGAGTGATGACTGACAGAAAAAAAACATGCTTACTTGAAATATAATTTCAAATTCAAAATATTGTTAGTGTTCTAAAGATATAACTCTAGTCAATTTTTTTAATTTTGCACACTATTTATTTGTTTTCTTTTTTGTTTCAGGGTTGTGGTGTCCTCTTTAAAATCAGCGATGGACTATAGAGTAGAGAAATATTAATATTTATAAGCAGTTAATGTATGTAAGATAAATAAATGTGATTCCAATCATGGCAATGTTTTCTTTTTATTTATTCATCTAGTGACGGCTTCCTGTAATCATCTCATAACACTCTAATAGTCCCAAGGCTATTTTACTTGCCCAGCACTAGATGTCCCATAATCATTCCCAGAATCTAGATAAATGATAAATACACTAATGCATTATTTGTCATGCACGGATGTATCAAGCCAGCTTTTAAGTGCATTTCATGTAATGCATGGACAGTTAAAAGTGAGAGTTGTACGATAGAACATAAGTTCAGGCTTTTGGCTTTCAGGCGTATGATTTTTGGAGGTATTGAACCAACTGAATCCGTATAACTCAAAACCGACCAACTAAATTATTCTTCGGTTGGTGATGGTTAAATCTGACCACTGGTTTTGACCCACGGACCAATAGCTTAGCAGGTAGCCAGAGCTCAGCCACATTCGGAAGTTGATAGGGGAGAAGATGGCAGTTATTAGCTAAAAGAGGTATTCCCCACCTACTGATCAACTAAATAGTTGGTCGGTGATGAATTGGCCTTGACCTCATTTTAAAAACATACCCTTTTTATATTTTCAATTGATAAAAGACATATAACTAAACGACTTTGCCTGAGGAATACTTATCTAAAATATTGCAATTTTCAAAATAATTGTTACATAAAAAGGGTTGTACCTAGATCAAACTGAGAAAGTATAACTCCCGCGAGTTAACATGACACCTGGCTCGATTGACGTTTGTTGAAAGTACTGAGTGCATAAAAGTCAGCTGACCTTTTTTAAATGGGGTACAATTATTTTTTTATTGAGTTGCAAATTTATTTTTATATCAGATATTGTTCAGTATGTTGGGTACATTGCCTTCGCAATGGGTACAAAGCCTTTGGCTGTAGCACTGATTACTTTATACTCTGTATATATTTATTTGTGATTAATAGTTATCAAATTACATCTATCGTAATAACTTATCAAAATACGTTAAATAAATAGTATAATTACATGCATATACTCACAGCTATAAATCCCTAGAAGGGGTAGCCAGAGCTAAGGAACTAGAAATTCCTCAGCCACTTTTGGCAAGTTGAGTGGGGAAAAGATGGTGAAATAAAAGTTGTTGGTGATAGGTCTCCAACCGCATCGCCCAAAAAGCCCCAATACCGTTAGTCGCCTCTTACTTAAACCCACCGGCAGAAATGGGGTAGTGTTATTCTAAGCCAACACTACACAGCTAACATAATATACACAGCTAGAATAATTAACTTCTGATAGAAACTAAACAAACATATAATATTAAATAGATTTATTTCAAGATAATTACTCATCAACATCACTCATTTCTTCAATACCTGACATAATAGAAGTGTCACTTTCTTCTCCCTCGCTCGCTTCACTGTCGGAGTTTTCTTCACCCCCAAGTGAAATAATAAACTCCCTTTCTCTTGTTTCCTGCAGTCGATCTTGCACCAAATATTCTTTTTCAAGTCTCTGTACATGGTTTACCTTCTTTTTCCAGTCAGCGGCAATTATGGAAACAATCGCTTCTTTAGTTAATTTTTCAATGTGTTTCTCCGACTGATCGATATTTTTGTCTGCCACCCTTTGTTTGATCAAATTCCAGATATATTCGATCGGATTATGATCACAGTGGTAGGGTGGCAGACGTACGACCTCGTGGCCGTGCTCCCTTAATAATTCGTCTACCATATATTTTTTTTCTGGCTTATTCAATCTTATAATTTGATATAGCTCTGGTTTTGTCATATTTGCAGCATAACTTACATTATTATTTGTTAACCAGCTTTGCATGTCACTCTTCAATGATGACTGGCACGGATTTTTTTCGGATTGCGTTGAGTGGTACGGAGCATTATCAATCACAACTATGCCACTTGGAGGCAAGTTCGGCAACAATTTTTCATGTGTTCATCTGTTCTGATCTCATTTTCTGAATGTTTTTATGTCTTTCAAACAATAAAAATTTAAGAAAAAATATTTACACGATTCTTTTTTTTTTTCAAAAAAAAACTTGGCCTTTTGGTTTTGACCCATATGTTATTTTAGAACTTATTAGCATTTTTTATTCATTTTGGTTGATAGACAAGGCTACTTATTAATAAATATCAATTTTAAAGAAATTCTAATGTATGTATTATTATCGTTATTGTAGTTTTTGAATGGATTCTTATCAATTCATCAATATCATACTTCACATACTAATAGTTCAGATATCTCGCTTCAGTGACTCTTCGACTCTTTGTGAACTGAACTAAATGAACTAGTAAACTAAATGAAAGATATACTTCAGTACCCCCAATTGATATATATCTTTCTTTTCACTGAAGTGACACATTTTGCGCACGTCCAGAGATGCTAACGCTACTGGCGAGAGCGGAGCGCTGCGCGGGATAGCGGGGGGAGGGTTGTTTGTCGAGCCAGGTGTCATGTTAACTCGCGGGAGTTATATAGTGAGGTTGTTAGCCTTAGCTGAAATAAAAAAAAATCATGTGATTTGAATATACGTTTTTATTTTTATTTTAGCTTGGGCTAAGAAACTCACAATACTTTCTCAGTTTACCTGGTACTTAAAATGTTAAAAACTGGCATATATATATAAAAAAAAACTAAGTTATTTTACCTCTTGATGTTTTTGTAACGTTGAAAATTTTACAAGTACAAACCCATTCCTATATTAAACACCATGTACTTACTTGTTTCTGTCAAATAGGAACAGTTGGTCGGTGGGGAACGATTTAGTATTTTTTTTCAAATAACATATTAACCGTACAACTACTTGTATGGTGGGAAGGATTTTCATATTGCTATAGGATTTGCTGTGCAGTGTCGGCTTAAAATAGCACTACCCCATTTCTTCGGGTGGGTGTACGTAAGAAGCGACTATCGGTATTGGGGCTTTTAAGGGATTTTTGGGCGATGCGGTTTAAGACCCATCACCAACAACCTTTATTTTACCATCTTTTCCTCGCTCAACTTTCCAAACGTGGGTGAGGAATTTCAAATTCCTTAGCTCTAGCTATCCCTTCTAGGGATTTATAGCCTTGAGTATATGTATGTATGATTTTTATATATCATTTCCCTGCGTACAACTAACTAGTTGTATGGATTAGTTGGAAAGTGAGAATACCTCAGCTAAAATAATTCTGCGAAAACCTAGTAGTCAAAATAAATTTCCCGCCACCCTGATTTTGATAATACATTTGCTTGGCTTAAGTTAGTAGAACAAACTGAAGCATTTATGGATATTGACATTCTTGGTTTCCTCTGCATTAAGGTAGGTGCTTTATGGTTCGCAAGATCTTAACATTAAGCTCTTGGTGTAAGAAAGATGGTTTACCGTTAGATTCCACATTCTCTCACGATCAAAAATTGGTCTGCATCAGATGATTTAAGAAAACTCTTTAGGGGTTTAACCGAGTGGAGTCCAATCACGTCTACTTTATGACGTTATCAGTGGTGACTTCTAGGATCTACCCTTACAGTCTGGATTCTAAGGAACAATCCACAATCGTATTTCGAGATGAGCTAAAGTTGAAAAATGTTATTCATTCCCAAAGCACTTCAAAGAAGATAAATTTAGCGACCATTAATATTGGAAATCGTAGAACAGTTACTACTTAATCCACAATATAGCCAAACTTCGAAAATCGAATCAAAACCGCCGCATCATCTTGCACCACAGCAACGTAAGGTCCAAAGAACATCGAATTAAATTTTGGATTTTTTTGTCAAACTTCTGTAATAAATCGAATAAAACCTTGTCACACTTACTTAACTTGTTTGTGCATGAAAACCTCATGAGCGGATCATTTACTAATCAATTAGGGAAAGAAAAAAATCAGGGCGTATCGTATACCCGCATGTCGTGGGTTCGAGTCCCGCTGGTATCGAAATTTTTCTTTCTTTAATAATCTAGTCAATTTAATTTTAATAGGATTGTGAAAATAAAATACGTCCACCGGCAGCTCTCAGCATTAACGAATTAGTTTTCTTGCTCTTCTCTAAGTGCATTTACCTTGCCGTGTTGGTCTTATAAATGAAGGAAAGGAAAATTACGAAACCAGCGGGGATCGAACCCATGACCTCCGGGTATACGCCCCCGTCGCTCTGCCAATGGAGCTATAGTGTCAATTGGCTTCTAGCGCGAAATTGTTCTTTCCTTTGTTTCTTTTACACTTTTTAAGTAGTGTTTTTTTTCTTTCCTTTATTTATTAGAAATAATCCCCACATGAGGTTTTCATGAACAAAAACATCCTAATTGCCGTGTAGTGTCGGCATAGTTCCAATCTCACTACCCCTTCTACCTCCGGGTGTCATAGGAGGCGACTAAGGGTATGGGGCTTTTTCAGAGGCTTAGGACCATGCGGTTGGAATGGAAACCCATCACCAACGATACTTTAATTCTACTATCTGGTCCCCTATCAACTTTCAAATGTGGCCGAGGGGTTTTTAGCTCTGAAGCTCTGGCTACCCTTTTCTGGGATTTATGGCTGCGAGTATATGTATGTACTACTCTGTGTAAAAAGTATCGGGAATATGTTAATAAAAAGACCCGCGTAAAAGAGGTCGTTCAATTTTTTTTACTGCATGTTGGTATCACTGTACTGATTTAGCGCGCAAAATTTGAGCGGGATCTGTCATTTAATTTGTTTTAAACTAAATTTATTTGTTGGTCATAGTTTTGAGTCCTCGGCGATTTTTACAATGGAAAATATTGTTGAACAAAGAGTGTGCCTTAAATTTTGTGTTTCGAATGATATTAGATGTGGTGAATCACTAAAAATGTTGCAAAATACCTACGGCGAATCGTGTATATCGAAAACAAGGGCTTATGAATGGTATAAGGCTTTTAAAGAAGGCCGAGAAGTAGTAGTAGACTTGCCTCGTTCTGGTAGACCTTCAACCGCTACGACCAAAGAAAACATCGACAGAATCAAGAAGCTAGTGCTCGAAAATCGACGTATGAGTCTGAGAGAGTTGGCTTGTGAGGTGAACATATCTTCATATATATAGAATATATCAAACTTGTTAGCTGTTACATTAAATTGAAATTGTTATTTTTGTAAATATTTATATTTGTTAATATGTGGTTTTTTTTTCACATATTGTATGTGTTCTAGTTATAAGTTAGATTTAGTTTTTTTTTATAGCTTTAAGTTTTGGCCAGAGCTGAAAATCGAAGCTATCTGCTTGCTGCGGATAGAACGAGCTCTGGACCATTTTGTCTTTTATAATTTTCTATTGTTAATATTGTCTCATGTTATGTGCTGAAGAAAGACAAATAAATGCTTTTATTATTATTATTATTATTATTATCTTTTAAGTCTGTCCACAACATTCTCATTGACATTTTAGGCATGAAACGCGTCGCCGTTCGACTAGTTCCAAAAGAGCTCAATTTTGTTCAAAAAGCGCAGTGAAAGCATGTCGCTGAAGACATGGTTTCCCGAGCTTCTACGGATCCGACCTTTATGAAACGTATAATAACTGGTGACGAGACATGGGTTTATGAGTACGACATGCAAACAAGCCAACAGTCTTCAGAATGGCGTCTCGAAAACGTGCCGAAACCCAAAAAACCGCGGCAAAGTCGCTCCAAAATCCAGGTGATGCTGACAGTTTTTTTTGACTACCGTGGTGTGGTTCACTCCGAATTTCCTCCAGAGGGAGAAACAGTGAATAAAGAATATTATTTAGGCGTCATGAAGCGTTTGCGTGAGAGTATCCGCCAAAAACGTCCAGATTTGTGGCAACACAACTCATGGATGCTGCACCATCACACACAGCCATTATAGTGAAAGAATTTTTAGCGAAAAATTCAACAAAAGCTCTCGACCAAGCACCGTATTCACCTGATATGGCTCCGTCTGACTTTTTTTTATTTCCCAAGTTAAAATTACCACTTCGAGGAAAACGTTTTGAGTCGATAGAAGCCATAAAAGAAAATTCGCTGAATGAGCTAAAGGCCATACCGCAAATAGCCTATGAAAAATGTATGGAAGATTGGGTGAAGCGGTGGAGATGTTGTATAGCAAGCGATAGGGAGCCTACTTTAAAGGCGATAAAAAAATTTAGATGAATAATTTGTATTTTTTATTTTATTGACAAATTCCCGATACTTAGTACACAGAATGTATATAATGTTAAATTTGGTATGTCCGTTGCGGTGAGTGTTCGTTAACCAGTGTTGTGAGTCAAACGCCCGATTTCTGATTTGAGTATTCCAGCTGAAAACAAATAAGGTATCGTTCTGTCCTTCACTTCCAAAAGGAACTACCACGAAAGAGGGAAAGAAATACTTTTATTTGCCAGTAGGCCCAAGAAAAACAGTACATATAAAATCATAAATACACATGAGTTACATCAATAGCACCTTTACAAAATAAAACACGTAAATAATAGTATTTATTTTGCGTGCTGGAAGACATTTCAGATTTTTTTTCTTTCGCCCGATTTCTGAATTGAGTATTCCAGCTGAGAACAACTTAAGTATCGTTCTGTCGCATTGAAATCTAAGCAATTGAATGAGACAAAACGATACTTAAGTCGTTCTCAGCTTGAATACTCAATTCAGAAATCGGATGAAAGACTCACAGAAAAATACTGGACAATACCGATTCGCCGCCGTTGTAGTGGCGCAGGAAAGACTTTTGTTCAATAGTCTTTATACGATAGCTTCACTATTTTGTAAACAAATATTGTTAAACATTTATTTCTTATTTTAATTATAGTATTTTCGTGTTTTATTTTGCATAGGTGCTATTGATGTAACTCATGTGTATTTATTATTTTCTGTGTATTGTTTTTCTTGGGCATACTGGACCTTTAATAAACCAACACCTCGGTGGAGTCCTAAACGCATTAGTCTGAGTGGGTACTGGATAATCACCCTATTCAGGCAGAAGGTAAGTGAATTAAATGAAATGTTCTACAAAGAACTAAATAAAACAGTTTATGTAATAACTGGGAACATCATTTTATTTCTAAAAACATGGTTTGGAAACAATTAGTTAACACTTTTATTATTTAAAATACTCATTTTAAAATATACCACAGTAAATAGCTAGTCGCTTCGTTTTATTGGAATATTTTTTTATCTAATATTTCTTATAAGTATAACAAAATATACACATTTAGATATTCTAATAAAAAACAGTGATTTTTGTAACTATAGTTTCGGAAATGGAAATTTCTTAAAGCACTAATTAGTTAGGTACATACGTTGAACTATTAAGAAAAGTTAAACAGCGCAAAACTAATTTATCGGTAAAATAATGATTTTAGTATTACAGGCAATGAATATAAGGTATCAGTCATTGATTTTCTGATAGCCACTTAATTGGGAGATGAGTACTAATTCTTAAATTATATATAATCAGATATATTGATTAATCCAGAAGTTTATGCCGTAGTAAAACAGTTTCGATTTGTGTATACTACTACATGTAACTTCTGTTAATTAAATATACCTGAAATAAGTGTGAAATGCCGAATTCTTGAAAAGTATTTAAAAGACCCTTGGATTAATAAAAAAATAAAATAATGAAAGTGCTTATATGAAAGACGTTCCCAAAAAGGGACCTTCAGAAGAAGATACAAGACTGGAACCTTAATGTCATGATTATTGCAACAAAATATATACTACAAACAACATATTTTCAAACAACATAATTTGTAGTAATAATGTGATCACGATAAAGGATTATTATTTTTTGGCATATTGATAAACTTTTATGTAAAATCGAATGTAAGTTAAAACACATGACTTTGGCGTTCCTTAATTACTGACTAAAAAAACTTTTATATCATCATCTGATTTTGCTTCGCTTAAGTTAGTGGAAATACACTGAAACATTTACGAATATTGACATTATTGGTTTCCTCTGCATTTAGGTAGGTGCTCTATGGTCGCATGATCTTACATTAAGCTCTTGGTCTAAGAAAGATGGTTTACCGTTAGATTCTACATTCTCTCACGATCATAAAGTGGTCTGCATCAGATGATGTAAGAAAACTCTTTAAGGATTTAACCGAGTGGAGTCCAATCACGTCTACTTTACGACATTATCAGTGGTGACTTCTAGGATCTACCCCTACAGTCCGGATTCTAAGGAACAATCCACAATCGTATTTCGAGTTGAGCTAAAGGTGAAAAATGTTATTCGTTCCCAAAGCACTTCAAGGAAGATAAATTTAGCGACCATTAAAATTGAAAATCGTAGAACAGTTACTACATAATGTTTGCCACAATATAGCCAAACTTCGAAAATCGAATCAAAACCGCCGCATCATCTTGCACCACAGCAACGTAAGGTCCAAAGAACATCGAATTAAATTTTGTTTCTTTTTGTCAACCTTCTGTAATAAATCAAATAAAACCTTGTCACACTTACTTAACTTGTTTGTGCATGAAAACCTCATGAGGGGATCATTTACTAATCAATTAGGGAAAGAAAAAAATCGGGGCGTATCGTATACCCGCATGTCGTGGGTTCGAGTCCCGCTGGTATCGAAATTTTTCTTTCTTTAATAATCTAGTCAATTTAATTTTAATAGGATTGTGAAAATAAAATACGTCCACCGGCAGCTCTCAGCATTAACGAATTAGTTTTCTTGCTCTTCTCTAAGTGCATTTACCTTGCCGTGTTGGTCTTATAAATGAAGGAAAGGAAAATTACGAAACCAGCGGGGATCGAACCCATGACCTCCGGGTATACGCCCCCGTCGCTCTGCCAATGGAGCTATAGTGTCAATTGGCTTCTAGCGCGAAATTGTTCTTTCCTTTGTTTCTTTTACACTTTTTAAGTAGTGTTTTTTTTCTTTCCTTTATTTATTAGAAATAATCCCCACATGAGGTTTTCATGAACAAAAACATCCTAATTGCCGTGTAGTGTCGGCATAGTTCCAATCTCACTACCCCTTCTACCTCCGGGTGTCATAGGAGGCGACTAAGGGTATGGGGCTTTTTCAGAGGCTTAGGACCATGCGGTTGGAATGGAAACCCACCACCAACGATACTTTAATTCTACTATCTGGTCCCCTATCAACTTTCAAATGTGGCCGAGGGGTTTCTAGCTCTGAAGCTCTGGCTACCCTTTTCTGGGATTTATGGCTGCGAGTATATGTATGTACTACTCTGTGTAAAAAGTATCGGGAATATGTTAATAAAAAGACCCGCGTAAAAGAGGTCGTTCAATTTTTTTTACTGCATGTTGGTATCACTGTACTGATTTAGCGCGCAAAATTTGAGCGGGATCTGTCATTTAATTTGTTTTAAACTAAATTTATTTGTTGGTCATAGTTTTGAGTCCTCGGCGATTTTTACAATGGAAAATATTGTTGAACAAAGAGTGTGCCTTAAATTTTGTGTTTCGAATGATATTAGATGTGGTGAATCACTAAAAATGTTGCAAAATACCTACGGCGAATCGTGTATATCGAAAACAAGGGCTTATGAATGGTATAAGGCTTTTAAAGAAGGCCGAGAAGTAGTAGTAGACTTGCCTCGTTCTGGTAGACCTTCAACCGCTACGACCAAAGAAAACATCGACAGAATCAAGAAGCTAGTGCTCGAAAATCGACGTATGAGTCTGAGAGAGTTGGCTTGTGAGGTGAACATATCTTCATATATATAGAATATATCAAACTTGTTAGCTGTTACATTAAATTGAAATTGTTATTTTTGTAAATATTTATATTTGTTAATATGTGGTTTTTTTTTCACATATTGTATGTGTTCTAGTTATAAGTTAGATTTAGTTTTTTTTTATAGCTTTAAGTTTTGGCCAGAGCTGAAAATCGAAGCTATCTGCTTGCTGCGGATAGAACGAGCTCTGGACCATTTTGTCTTTTATAATTTTCTATTGTTAATATTGTCTCATGTTATGTGCTGAAGAAAGACAAATAAATGCTTTTATTATTATTATTATTATTATTATCTTTTAAGTCTGTCCACAACATTCTCATTGACATTTTAGGCATGAAACGCGTCGCCGTTCGACTAGTTCCAAAAGAGCTCAATTTTGTTCAAAAAGCGCAGTGAAAGCATGTCGCTGAAGACATGGTTTCCCGAGCTTCTACGGATCCGACCTTTATGAAACGTATAATAACTGGTGACGAGACATGGGTTTATGAGTACGACATGCAAACAAGCCAACAGTCTTCAGAATGGCGTCTCGAAAACGTGCCGAAACCCAAAAAACCGCGGCAAAGTCGCTCCAAAATCCAGGTGATGCTGACAGTTTTTTTTGACTACCGTGGTGTGGTTCACTCCGAATTTCCTCCAGAGGGAGAAACAGTGAATAAAGAATATTATTTAGGCGTCATGAAGCGTTTGCGTGAGAGTATCCGCCAAAAACGTCCAGATTTGTGGCAACACAACTCATGGATGCTGCACCATCACACACAGCCATTATAGTGAAAGAATTTTTAGCGAAAAATTCAACAAAAGCTCTCGACCAAGCACCGTATTCACCTGATATGGCTCCGTCTGACTTTTTTTTATTTCCCAAGTTAAAATTACCACTTCGAGGAAAACGTTTTGAGTCGATAGAAGCCATAAAAGAAAATTCGCTGAATGAGCTAAAGGCCATACCGCAAATAGCCTATGAAAAATGTATGGAAGATTGGGTGAAGCGGTGGAGATGTTGTATAGCAAGCGATAGGGAGCCTACTTTAAAGGCGATAAAAAAATTTAGATGAATAATTTGTATTTTTTATTTTATTGACAAATTCCCGATACTTAGTACACAGAATGTATATAATGTTAAATTTGGTATGTCCGTTGCGGTGAGTGTTCGTTAACCAGTGTTGTGAGTCAAACGCCCGATTTCTGATTTGAGTATTCCAGCTGAAAACAAATAAGGTATCGTTCTGTCCTTCACTTCCAAAAGGAACTACCACGAAAGAGGGAAAGAAATACTTTTATTTGCCAGTAGGCCCAAGAAAAACAGTACATATAAAATCATAAATACACATGAGTTACATCAATAGCACCTTTACAAAATAAAACACGTGAATAATAGTATTTATTTTGCGTGCTGGAAGACATTTCAGATTTTTTTTCTTTCGCCCGATTTCTGAATTGAGTATTCCAGCTGAGAACAACTTAAGTATCGTTCTGTCGCATTGAAATCTAAGCAATTGAATGAGACAAAACGATACTTAAGTCGTTCTCAGCTTGAATACTCAATTCAGAAATCGGATGAAAGACTCACAGAAAAATACTGGACAATACCGATTCGCCGCCGTTGTAGTGGCGCAGGAAAGACTTTTGTTCAATAGTCTTTATACGATAGCTTCACTATTTTGTAAACAAATATTGTTAAACATTTATTTCTTATTTTAATTATAGTATTTTCGTGTTTTATTTTGCATAGGTGCTATTGATGTAACTCATGTGTATTTATTATTTTCTGTATATTGTTTTTCTTGGGCATACTGGACCTTTAATAAACCAACACCTCGGTGGAGTCCTAAACGCATTAGTCTGAGTGGGTACTGGATAATCACCCTATTCAGGCAGAAGGTAAGTGAATTAAATGAAATGTTCTACAAAGAACTAAATAAAACAGTTTATGTAATAACTGGGAACATCATTTTATTTCTAAAAACATGGTTTGGAAACAATTAGTTAACACTTTTATTATTTAAAATACTCATTTTAAAATATACCACAGTAAATAGCTAGTCGCTTCGTTTTATTGGAATATTTTTTTATCTAATATTTCTTATAAGTATAACAAAATATACACATTTAGATATTCTAATAAAAAACAGTGATTTTTGTAACTATAGTTTCGGAAATGGAAATTTCTTAAAGCACTAATTAGTTAGGTACATACGTTGAACTATTAAGAAAAGTTAAACAGCGCAAAACTAATTTATCGGTAAAATAATGATTTTAGTATTACAGGCAATGAATATAAGGTATCAGTCATTGATTTTCTGATAGCCACTTAATTGGGAGATGAGTACTAATTCTTAAATTATATATAATCAGATATATTGATTAATCCAGAAGTTTATGCCGTAGTAAAACAGTTTCGATTTGTGTATACTACTACATGTAACTTCTGTTAATTAAATATACCTGAAATAAGTGTGAAATGCCGAATTCTTAAAAAGTATTTAAAAGACCCTTGGATTAATAAAAAAATAAAATAATGAAAGTGCTTATATGAAAGACGTTCCCAAAAAGGGACCTTCAGAAGAAGATACAAGACTGGAACCTTAATGTCATGATTATTGCAACAAAATATATACTACAAACAACATATTTTCAAACAACATAATTTGTAGTAATAATGTGATCACGATAAAGGATTATTATTTTTTGGCATATTGATAAACTTTTATGTAAAATCGAATGTAAGTTAAAACACATGACTTTGGCGTTCCTTAATTACTGACTAAAAAAACTTTTATAACGTAATAGTAATTATAGAGGACTTCACTAGTAGAGGAGAAACGAAGAATCGTGAAAATAAATATAAATAAATAAATAAATAAAAATGTATATTCAAGTAACAAAGACTCACATTAGTGTTAGTAAAGGCTTACATACTATGTTAGGAAAGACATAACTTAATATACAGAAAAGTGGCAGTTCTACTCAATTATCGGTTTTAAATGCTTCTATTTTATCTTTTAATAGTTAACAACGAAAAACAAAAACCTTCAAGTATGCTTTTTATTTATACAGTTAAATACATATTTTCACAATTTAGTAATTATAGGTATCGAGTAGAACTAAACAAAGGGAAGAGATTGATGTAACTTTTAGGTTCCCACAGCATCATTGAAAAAAGTTGGCCGCTGGCTGGAGGTTCTTTTGAACCTTGTTATTTTTGTAATTATTTACGATAGAACACCGTTTTCACTTAGATCGTAATAAATGAAAGTAGAACTAAAGTTCGACACCCATTTGAAGTTCCTGTGACCTATAAATAAAAAGTGTCCCGCTGGCTGGAGGTCGAATTAAAACCAACGCCCTTCTTCCATTTTGACGGAACAAAATCAAATTTTGACTGCATTTGATAGAACTAATTTGGAACTAAATCCTAGACATACTCATATTGTTTTAGGATAGGGGGTCCCGCTGAGTGTAGGCACACAAAGAATGATGGATGTAAACGAAGCTAGAGAGGTTTGTCAGGATCGTAATGTAGGGTCAACTTCAGGGAGTGTGGAGGTTTTGAAATAAAAACCCAAAATAGCGGTACACTTCGTATAATTTCATCTTTCACAACCACTTGCCGATACAACGGACTACTGACAATTGCCCACGCAAAAACAGAGATCTTATATTTATACCTTACCTAACCTTAAATCAACTCACAGTCTTATTAATAATACCTTACTCAAATTCACATAATCATTATTATAACTCATTTATAAATAAATAATAACATTTTAGAAATGAGTATTTACTAAAATTATGGATTTAATTACAATCATTATTTTAATCAGCTTGAGCTGTTTTGAAGTAAAGTCAAACAAGTATCTCATTATTCATACACAATACCACTAATACTTATTTAAATAGGTAAACAATATGATTACACAATAAAACTATACAGTTTATCAATTATAAATAGTATAAATTATACAGTATAATAGCCAATCATAGCACGTACTCATTATTATAAGCTTACAGCTCGGCCTTCCTGTTATAAGCGAGTCCCTTCGCTTTTGGAAATATTTTTTTAAAGAATTAATAAAACTTTATTATTTTATATATATTTTTTATACATAGGTAAGTTCTTGAAATAACTTGTAAATCCTGGTAACAAGTGATTCAAAATTAACAGGTCCTAATGTGTTAATCCGTACTAATGTTTCATAATTGCGATTGCATTAACTTTTTATACATATATATGCACACACATATCATACACATAGTTTTACAGACATTTACATACTATTTACACATTCAATATACACATATATATTTTTATTTACATATTCTACATTACACACTTACAATGTATTTTTTTATTTTTTTATTTATACGAATTGTAATATTAAGCACATAAATATAGAATAGAACCCATAATGGTACTCATCACGTACCTCCTCCTCACAGTCCATATATGTCCCCACCAAGGGGCTCCAGCCCACCCTACATAGGGCGATCTGGCCACAGTCCACCACGCCGGCCGATTGCGGGCTGGCAGACCAACGACCACCACCGCAACAGTAGCCGGGAGCGACGGCCCAACGTGCCCTCGGAAGCACGGAATCATCTTAATTCTCGGATAGTCAGGTGATTCAAGCCTGCAATATCCCTCCAAACTCGGTCAAATCTTACAAATCAAATTTGTAAGGTGATCACCCCCCCGGGGATCGAACTCGAGACCTCCGCACCCGAAACCAAGCGCTCAACCGCGAGGCCACGGAGGCAGTCATCACAGTTAGAACATTTTACAAAGATTACACTGCTAAACAGAAGCACAATTGGTGGCTTAAAACTATCTCTTCCAGACAACTCTTCAATGGAGAGATCAATACGTTAGTAAAAAGAATAGGCAGATTCACAACTCACATACTCGTGAGGTTATAACTTAATTATTAATTATTTGTTTATATATTATATCGTACTTATGTGATTTTCTTATATATATATTTTTATTTATTCACTATTTAAATCGCTTAGATCATTACTGCCTTCTAGGTATGACTGTCATTAGGGAGTGCTTTTAAGACGCGGTACGAGCCTTAATGTCACAATCAGAACTACTATGGTGGTTGCTATGGAAATTTATTATACTGTATGGGACCCCATGTATCAAGTTTATATAAAAATGCTTCAACAAAATCGAAATAAGTGTATTAAACACCTCACTATAGATTTCCATATTTAGACAACCTTCCTAACTTCATCATCATCATCATCATCAGCCACTGGACGTTCTAACTTTAAAACCCTTCAGATGTGCAAAGGACACTAGGGATCAACTAATTTTAATGAAAACCATCCATAAAAAGGACTTGTAATCAAGGTTAAACTTCAGCTGTTCGTCCTACAATACTAGAATCCGATTCACATTCCGCACCCCATTTTCCGAAGCTGACATTTTTTTTTATTAAGCATTTATTCATTTTAAATACTTTTGTAAACAGTTGGACTTTGTTGAATGAGCCGATCAACCTTTAATGTTCGAGTCCTAAAACTTTCTCATGATATAATTATTTAGATTATGAATTTATTTATTTTAAAGTATGTATTTTAAGTACTTTTATCCATCGATATATGTATCTTATCTTGCCATACAACGCGGTAACGCTTCCAGCATCTTAGGTACCCTTTCCCGATAAGAGGAACTGGAAGATGTTTTTAGATTTTAAGTTAGGTTTTTTTTTTTTTATAATATAAATTTTTTCTTTTTTAAATTTATATATGCCTGACCATGATAATTTAATGTACAGGGTTTATTAATTTTTCCTACCTTGACTTTTATTTAGTAAGCTTTATGATAATGGTAAGCTAGTTCTAAATAATCTCTTATTGATTGTGTACCGAAAATAATAATTTCCTTGGAAAATAATAGTTGCACGGGGATTTGCTATAACTAACTCATATGGCCAATAGAAAGGAGTTTCCCGTTTCTGATTTGACTCAAGAGCATTCTGCTCCCGGAAAAACTGTCCGTCCACTCTTGGTCTTAGTACCTATGCTGACATGTACCTAGTCAATAAACTTCGTACCAGATACCTTAAGTTGCTAGATTAATAAATCGCGCGCATAGCACACTATTACGCTGAGCGATTTCTGATTTATTCTCTGATTGATTATTGTTACTTTTGTGTTTAAATTACACCATCTGAATTTATTACTGAATAAACTTTTGTAACATAAATTACCCTTTTATTCCCTCAATATGGATAACTTTATATATTATCTTACATATATATTTATTTTTGTATTTGATGTTTATTACCAGTTTTTAAATATAAATATACCTACTTCAAAATTAGTACCATATATGACAAAGAATCTTATTTAGGTATACTTAATAATAATAATATCATAATTAATTATACATGTACATGTTTTTAAAATCTTGTTATATTCGCTTGGTCTGACAATCTGATGCCTTCAAACGAATTCATCTCTATAAACTATCCATATCATAGCCGATGTACAATTATTTTGTTTTAAATACTTATTTTAATTTGCAATTTTCTATATCAACTTCAAAATTAGTATACTATACTATAACTATTGGTAGAAACTTTAGAGGTCATCCTTGCTTGAAATATTGTGTACAGTTTGTTTCTCTAATAAATATTAAGCTATGGTAAAATGTACATAATTTTGATTTATACCATTTTAATTTATTTTTACCTTCCCCTGCTCGTGGTTCTAATTATATTTTTAACAAATGGAAGCAGGGCGAAAATTTGAGGTAAAATCTACAGTTATAGTCTTGACAGTTATGATGAGCGGCACTTTTAAAGTACAGAAACAATGTTAAGATTATATATTAATTGTGCTTCACTTATGTATATAGATTGACAAGACAAAGATGACAGCGATATCCAAAAATAATACACGGTGTGCTTAAATAAGTGTGAGTGGGTGACCCTAGTGTGGCGGATTCTATACTAGCCCTATAAAAATTCACGTATTTGACATTTTAGCCCATTCGTACACTTTATCGTAATTGATATATTGTGATGATAGAAGTTATTATTTGTTTTATAATATATTTGCATCGAAATCTTTTATTACGGATCCAAAGCAAAGCATATAAAATGGTAATAATTAGTCTTAATTTGGACATGAATGGCTAAAAATTTAATATTTCCCGAAGGATATGCAATGGATTTAGATTCTGTGCTAATGATTATGACTTAAATACCAGAATTAACGAAAATAAGACAATTATAATTCACACAGACAGTTCATCTTGATGCCTAAGCCGTTGTAGGCAGCTATCGTGTCCGCGAGAGGATCACAGGTATACAGGAGGTATACCCTTGTTGACGTTTATGCTATGACGTTTATCACTCTCTACCAACCCATGCACCTATACACCAGCATATCTATTATGGTTAAGATATCTCAAAGCTACTAAAGATTTTGGCTAAAAATTACTTAAGATTTAAGAAAACTTCAGAAGAAAAGTATTGAATGTTTGATGCTGATTTGGTTTATATGGCAAATAAAACATAGTCTCCATCGATGTACGTCTTTATCGTTCGTTTTACGTTCTGAACTTCTACGTTGTAGTTGTAATGCTCACGGGATTTATCAGAGCCCTACCTATAGCCCTGAGTAGAGGTATACCCTTTGGAACTATCATATCAAAGTTGAGCTCTCTGGCTTTAGTAGGTTTTATGACAGAGCGTGACTTACAACCTCTGCACAGCAATTTAGTGCTACCCCATTTACTTTGATGTCAGTTAAGTATTTATCAAGTTCCAGGTCTAAAGCTGAACTTGAGCTATTTCATTGTTTTTCATTTTTATCCTTCGGATTACCCTTCTTGGTATGTATATATTTTTTTTGTTCGCTGCAATGAACTGACAAATGAGAAGACTTTTCCAGCCAGACCAGGTGAACAAGGCGGTCATAATTATAATAATTTATCTTTGATATTGTTGATATTATTTAATTTAAGTAATGGAATTTAGTTTTATTATTGATATTTAAATACACTATCTTATTAATTTGCAATACTGAACATTAATGTAAAAAATATAAAATGTATACAAAACAGGAACAATACATTCACAAATTGTAACTATGATCAATTTTTGAAACAGAATATTCAATTTATTAAATCAGTAGTAGTCCCCATTTGATGTAAATATTAAATATTGGTTTTAATATCATTACATCAATAAGGCCTCCGCGACAAAGTGAAAATTCCGGCATCTGCCCAACAGGTTCGCCCAGTCCGGAGACCAAATATAACAAACTCTTTGAAATTACCCGAAAATTCAAATCGTTTTCTATTATTATTATTTTAGATTGAGCTACAATTAAACATATTCGTAAAACCTTACATTGTTAAGAATTTGTAAATCTACCTAGCATTAATTGAGTTTATATAGTTAAATAATTACAAGTTTTATTTTGCCCTTTTCGGTAAATAAATTTGAATTTGAAGCATCTTGTCCATCGCTAAAGCAGAGTACATTTGCGATCAATTTTTCGCCTTGAGAATCATTCAAGATGGTCACCATATTGACCAACTTTAACCGTATTAAAGAAATTAAAAACTTGTTCGGGTTTAAACAGCTGCCTGAGCACCTACCCTACACCGTGCAGCAGACAATCTACATCCTGGCGCCCATTAATTTTACATTAATTTAGTAGATTGTTTTTGGCGTAATAATATTGATCAAGCGATTCTCCGTACTGAACTCTTTCAGCCAGCATCTCAGACAAAATAAACAATAGCTCATCCATTATCATTTACCCTACGTCGTTTCAAACTAAGCGACCCAACCAAAGAGCTGCGGTTACTGTCTATTTTGTTTTGGGAATAGTATCCACCCTCGCGTTTGCGTGCACAATGCTGTGAACATCGCTACCTGCTATTTTCTCGTCCTCGCGCTAGGCGAACGCTCTCGTGTACGCCGAACCGGCTTACGAAGAGACCTCTCCGCTGTTATTGGACTATTCGTTGTTCACCTGTTCACCTCGATTGACCTCGGTATCACGCTCCCGTAATACCCACGGTCGATTTACCTCGGTATCACGCTCCCGTAATACCCACGGTAGTCGATTGACCTCGGTACCACGCTCCCGTAATACCCACGGTCGTTCAGCATAACGCTTCCTGTCATCTCCAACACCTCCGTGTTGACTGGCTTTTTTTTTTTGGCACCTCCATGCCAATTCTGCGCTCAATCTATCGTAACTGAGGCTACGACTCCTGCTCTCTTCTCGATCCATGGTGGAGAACTGAAACTGACAAATTTCAGCTTAGTAAACAATCAAGCCAACCCTCAGTACACATACTTTAGCTTCTTTGATCTCAATGGGCCTAACAATTAGTATAACGCAAATCCAATTTTCTTTTATTGAAATTAAAGGCGACCTTCGCAAATGTAACTTAAATATTTCACTGATAACAAATGTACGGCTGACTATTTTATTAGAAGGTAGTTGTTAAAAGTTTCAAAATTTTTAATTCTTACTTTGTATTGCAAACTAATATTTAAACAGTTACTTTATTAATCCTTGGTCATGTAATTCTCTTACGGATTCACGGTATTATCTTACACACGCTTTGTACAGCTTTACAGGGGGCCGAAGAAAATGTATAATACCTACTTGGTTTAATAAAGAATATTTTGATTTTGACGTTTTTACCTCTTACGTGAATAATATGAAGACACTACAATAAGCGGGTGACTATCTCAAATTTAAAATAAGTAATAAAGATATTATGCATCATGATGAGTATTAAAACAACTATGTGTTCCTTCGTATTATGTTCCAAAACTAGATTTATAAACATAAAAGGCCTCAATATTTTTTTATTTTATTTTTCTAAACTTACAGGTTTGCTAAAATTTTAGTAGCAGTAGTAGTAGTAATTTGTAGCAAACCTATAGTAAGTTTGCAGTTGAGTTGTACAAAATATAAAAAAAAACAACCTGGATACTCACAACCAGGCATGGTGTAAGCAATGCGAGTAATGCATCACACGTAATATCGCTCGGACGCGTACTGATACATTACACATTACTCGACCATTCCAAACATCACACTTAGCATGGCACTACATTTCATTCCATTACACTACCATAGAGCACTGCAGTGTGATGCCGCGTGATTGATCGGTAACGAACGCATGGGTAAGCAAATGAAAGTGATACTTAAAACGATAGCAATAAAAATATCCTAAAGTCAATAGTTGTTTTAATTATAATAGCAAAAAGTTTTAAATTGTATTCAAAGAGTTCGGTTAACATCGATGAATCCCGTCAACATTCGTCTCAGGCATGTATTTAATTTAATTCAGTGTAACTAAAACTCTTACTACATTAAAATCAAATTGTAGTTTTCTAGGTTTACAACTAATGCATTAAGTTTTCATAATTTTGGATTAGCACCGGGACATTCAATTTATTTCTAAAATCAAGTTCAATATAGTTTATTGATTGATTTTGATAATTGTTTGATATTTAAAATCGTGTTATCTTCACATACATTTCGAATCTTTGTAAACATCAAATGAATCCATGCACATTGCTAGTCCTAAGCCTGGACCACACTTGAGTTAAATAAACGCGAGTAAAAGTATGATGACAAAATAACTTTGTTCAAAAACGTATAAATATTTAAAAAGTAATGGATACATTTCTTCTCTAATCCCGTCTTACTCGCTCACGTAATTCTATAACTACCTATAACACTGCTATTCTACCTCATGTGATTTATTTATATTCCCATTACACGAAATATTTAATTAATTACACAACACCACACGCCTGATAGTAGGAATTGTTAGATCGTAGCATCACATGTAATGCTTTAAACAGATGTTGTAATGCCATATGTCATAATTTCAAAGTGTACTGTTTTCGCACGTGTACTCACAATCATAAACGAAAAATGTTTTAGAAAATTCACTATACGGTATATCGATCCAACATTTCAATATTATTCGATAATCAGAGCTCTATACCAATCTTCAGATCGATAAGTTGACAAACAGTAGCTTTGAAAAAAAAAACAATCTGAGCTATCGGGAAAAAAAGGACTAGATATCAAGCTCAAGTATGTAACAGATTAACACTCTTATGTATCGCCCCTATGTTTTTGAGAATAAATGAAAATTCTTTTAAAATACTTTCTTGCCTTCAATTGAAATAAACTTTATTATTTACGACTGTTTATGGATGCTATTTTATAAACAAGAAGGCAATTTCACCATATCAAGGATTCTAATTACGCAAACACAAAAAAAGAACAGGGTACTTACGTAGGCGCAGTACGAAAAACGTGATATTTTTCGCCTATCCTCACTTCTGAGTTGTAGGGTCAACTTCAGGGAGTGTGGAGGTTTTGAAATAAAAACCCAAAATAGCGGTACACTTCGTATAATTTCATCTTTCACAACCACTTGCCGATACAACGGACTACTGACAATTGCCCACGCAAAAACAGAGATCTTATATTTATACCTTACCTAACCTTAAATCAACTCACAGTCTTATTAATAATACCTTACTCAAATTCACATAATCATTATTATAACTCATTTATAAATAAATAATAACATTTTAGAAATGAGTATTTACTAAAATTATGGATTTAATTACAATCATTATTTTAATCAGCTTGAGCTGTTTTGAAGTAAAGTCAAACAAGTATCTCATTATTCATACACAATACCACTAATACTTATTTAAATAGGTAAACAATATGATTACACAATAAAACTATACAGTTTATCAATTATAAATAGTATAAATTATACAGTATAATAGCCAATCATAGCACGTACTCATTATTATAAGCTTACAGTAAGAAGTGGCGATCAATAGTCTTTGCCTACCCTCCTAGTCCTCTATTATGGTAATTGATTCAAGTAAAACCGCGATCACATTATCAAAAATTCTTAATGAGATTAAAAAGAAAACTAAATATCTATAATTTTAATTCAAACATCATTCGAAGAAGGTATTACAAGTAGAGATAACTAGAATGGGGGTTTGAGTAAAAATCTATACATTTATATACTCCTTCATCTTTTTGTCTTTTTGATAATGTTTTACACTGAAAGCCACATTTATTTACTAAGATAAGACATTTGAAAGAATTATAGTAGTATAAATAATGCCGTGTAGTGCCGGCTTAGAATGTCGCTACCCCTTTCTACCCACGGGTGTCGTAAGAGGCGACTAAGGGTATTGGAGCTTTTTATTGGATTTTTGGGCGATGCGGTTTGAGACCCATCACCAAAATCCTTTATTTTACCACCGTTTACCCACTCAACTTCCAAAAGTGGCTGAGGAATTTATAATTCCTTGGCTCTGGCTACCCCTTCTAGGGAATTATAGCCGTGAGTATATGTATGTATGTATGTATAGTAGTATAAGTAATCACACTTTTGGCAATTGCAAAATGTTAATTTGTTTGATGCACAAGAAATACAATGAATATAATAGTCAGGGCCGGATTTAGAGGTCCCGAACTCCAGAGGCCTTTCTCCCCCAAATAATTTTTCAAACAAAGTAAATAATTAATAAAAGATGTTATTAAAGGAAAGAAAAATTTCGACACTGGCGGGGTTCGAACCCGCGACCTTCGGGTATACGCCCCCGTCGCTCTGCCAACTGAGCTACAGTGTCAGTTGGCATCCAGCGCGAAATTTCTCTATCCTTTGTTTCTTTTTTACACGTTCAAGTAGTGTTTGCGTTTCCTACCTCCGAATTTTAACTAATTCGGACGGCCACTTGTCTACCTTTTCAGATAGAATGCAAATGTTGGAAACGCCTAACTATCACATAATTTAATGTTTTTTTTTGACATGAATTCCTCATGTGAGACGGGGGCGTATACCCGAAGGTCGCGGGTTCGAACCCCGCCAGTGTCGAAATTTTTCTTTCCTTTAATAACATCTTTTATTTATGAGTAATAATCCCCACATGAGGTTTTCATGTCAAAAAAAAAACATTAAAATAAAGTAAATAATTATTTTTTAGTCCAGTTTTTTAGTAAAAAAAAGTGAAGTTAAGTAGATTTCGTAAGCTGTAGGTAAAGCTAAAAGAGCAAAACAATTATAGCAAAGGTAAAGATGCTTACTAGTGTTTACTAGTTGGAATCTGTGGAATCTGAAAGGTTTTTTCCGAAGTCTCTATTTCGGGGCCCCGTCTTTGGAAGCCCTGGCGCTTTCGCCCCGGTTGCCCTGACCTAAATCAGGCCCTGATAACAGTACAATATTATACAAGTGTGCAAAGTTAGCTGTCGCTGTCGACATGGATAAGGAATAGAGCGCTACATGAGCGCTACCATGACTTATAGCAGCTAATTTTTTTAAAACACTTGTAAAGGAAATATTTGTTTATAATTATACAAACAAACGAACGGAACAAAAGAGAATGTCAGTATCTTTGTTAAAAAAATCTTAGTTATCGACGGCGGCGTGACTATGCCCAATGACCGCCGTGGTCAATTAAAATTAAATATTTTGATTTGTACACAACCGATTATTTAATATCAAAGAAAAACTAACAGTGGCTACCCCTTTTAGGAATTTATAGCTGTGAGTATATGTATGTATGTAAAAACTAACAGTGCGTAATGATTGGTAATACACACATTTACGTGATTTTATTCGGTACACTAAAAGACATTTTAAGAGAAAGGATGTTGCGAAATAAAAAAAAAACTACGCTTAAATTATAACCTTCAGATATTTAAACTTTTTCAAATATAAGATATAAATTTTGTGTACTATTCTCATAAATTATATATTCGAAGTTTCATCAATGTGTACTATAGAAATTTTATATATTTTTATGACTTTGGTTTAGTAAAAAACATATACATCTCATTGAGATTGGCAAGATTTGATATGAATAAATTAGCTCTATTAAGTGCTAAAATTAATCTGACAATTTTATTAAACCGTTTGTTTAATGAAGCTATTGAACAAAATCCTGTAAATCTGTCGATTTAAGTTTTCTCACACTTACTAATGATATCCAAATACATATTGCCTTATAAATCTAATATAGACTTCTCCTAAATATAGTCATAAGATAATATTTCAATACCACTATTTAGATAGAGAAGTTTGGAAAATTTACTTAAGTCATACCAATCCTATAAAACAAGATTACGAGAAAAGTGAAAACATATAATAGTAGATGTTAGGGTGAAAATGGAATAGGAAAGAAGGATTTACACTGGACCAAGCGATTAGCATCAAAGACAACTAGGCTAGATCATTTTATGACTTACTACCTACATACAATTTGATGCTTTTTCTGTAGAAACGATTTTATCCAGTAAGAATATGAGAAGATATCGTTGAACAAGCAAACTACCAAAAACCAAAACATTTTTATATGAAAAAGTGGTAAAAACAAACCATTACCTACAAACTGGCAACTCTTATGATACAAATGATTTCAAGTATTATAAAGGTAAGTTTAATTTTAACTTGTTTCTAATACATTGATCAAACATTTAAAATAACAGATTCATACTAAATAACCAATTAAGAAGCTCAGCTGATATCTTATATCCATCAATCAACCAAGTGTAAAATGGATTAGAAGTTGACGTTTACACACACATTTAAATACTTAAATAAATTTACTTTGAATTATTCAGTCGGATCAATCAACTCACACTAAATAAATTATTCCCTAAAAGGAAACAATCCTCCCATCCCTTCTAAGTCCCAGTCAGCCAATTCTACTGGACCAAAACATTCGTCGAAGAATTGTTCCAGTGTCGTGTGTAAATGATATTTGGAGCGCTCGAAATTGTGGCCTTCGTCGGGATACACCTGGAAAAGAAAGAAAAACATCGATACTAAATTTGGAAAACAAAACTAATAACTTGCTGTGTAGTGTCGGCTTAGAATAACACTACCCCATTTCTACCGGTGGGTGTTCGTAAGAGGCGACTAACGGTATTGGGGCTTTTAAGGGATTTTTGGGCGATGCGGTTGGAGACCCATCACCAACAACCTTTATTTTGCCATCTTTTCCCCACTCATCTTTCCAAAAGTGGCTGAGGAACTTCTAGTTCCTTAGCTCTGGCTACCCCTTCTTGGGATTTATAGCCGTGAGTATATGTATGTATGTATGTAAAACTAATAATTAAGATCATTATCGGTTGCCGTGCAGTGCCGGCTTAGAATGTCACTGCCCCTTTCTACCCACGGGTGTCGTAAGAGGCGACTAAGGGTATTGGGGCTTTTTATTAGATTTTTTGGGCGAAGCGGTTGGAGACCCATCACCAAAAACCTTTATTTTTACCATCTTTTCCCCACTCAACTTCCAAAAGTGGCTGAGGAATTTATAATTTCTTAGCTCTGGCTACCCATTCTAGGGAAATGCAGCCGTGAGTATATGTATGTATGTATTATCGGTTTAAAAATCTGTATATAAAAAAAGTACGTTGGTTCTTTGTTAACGAAAATCACGTAGACCGATAAGTCAAAATTTTTCACACTTATAATTTAATTATAAGTAGCAAGGTTACACACATAAACTACAATAAATCAATATAACAAATATTAAGCACACACCCATACCCTGCATTTGTCACACAGTGACTGATGAGGCCTGAAACCCAAAACTGACTTTAGGTCTTAAGGCATGCATGGCTACCCCTTTCAGATCCATACTCGTAAGTAATTCATAGGTTGGGAGGTGGACAACCCACCAGCGGTTGCCTTTTTTGAGTCCTTCTTTATGCTTATTTAAACTTTTTTAATTAGAATATTCTGTTTAGTGTTAGCTTGGTTCCGCAGGTATCGTACGTGGGATTTAAGGTTTTGAAGTATTTTTTACAACCTCTAAAAGAGGCTCATTAACCAAGATCTGGTTAGCTCTTTGAGATTTATAACCGTAAGAATTAGTAATTAGGTTTCTACTTCGATCATATATATCAAAGATACACCAGCAAAACACAAAAATCGGACCCGCCAAACTGTGCTCCTTTATATGATAAGCACAGTTTCACTGACAGTCGCGTGCTGGATCTTGCAATAAATAATAGGTCTTAAGAAAATGCGGTAAGGTCGATCATTGTAGGAAAATAAATATTTAATTGTCAAACAGTCTTGTCATTCTTGCGGTCCACTTTTGTGCGTTGAATTTGTATGGAGTGCGGCATCTTTGGTATATATGATCGAAGGGTTTCTAATTAGAGTATTTTAATGGTTTTAATTACCTGATGATTATAAGACGCTCCAGCTTTAATCAATGCTCTAGCCAATGCTAAAGCGTGGTCTTCAGGAGCAAACACATCAGCTGTGGCATGAATCAGTAGGAGTCTCCTTGGTGGAATATTGCCAGCTTTCCTCCATACAGCATTGGCTCCTAAAGTTCCAGTCCAAGACGAACCGTAGCCACTGTATCGCTCAGTCCAGTAGGAATCTGGTGAAAATAAAGTATGTCTAATAAATAAAAAATAGAGAAAGGAAAGAAAAATTTCGACACAGGCGGGGATCGAACCCGCGACCTCGGGTAAACGCCCCGACGCGAATTTTTTCTTTCCTTTATTTATTCTTTACTTATTAGTAATAATCCCCACATGAGGTTTTCATGAACAAAAAGATTTAAATTATGTGATAGTTAGGCGTTTTCAACATTTGCATTCTATCTGAAAAGGTAGACAAGTGGCCTTTCGAATTAGTAATAATTCGAAGGTAGGAAACGCAAACACTACTTAAACGTGTAAAAGAAATAAAGGATAGAAGAATTTCGCACTGGCAGCCAATTGACACGGTAGCTCAGTTGGCAGAGCGTCGGGGCGTATACCCAAGGTCGTGGGTTCGATCCTCGCCTGTGTCAAAATTTTTTTTTGCTTTATTTATTCTTTATTTATTAGTAATAATCCCCACATGAGGTTTTCATGAACAAAAAGATTTAAAATAAAGTATGGTTTGAAAATCCGATGGGCTCGAGGTTCCTGCGGTTTACGAAAATGATTTGCTACGGTTATATTTTTCGTTGAGGAATATATTCTTATTAAACATAAACATAAACGTTCACGCCGAATATCCCCGAAGGGGTTGGCAGAGGTACTAATACTTCTGAACATCACGTGACTTTGTCACCTGGTGTTCAGAGTACCCACGTTTTACATGGACAGTGTACTCACGTGATAGGGGGCAGGCCTATCGCCGTTTTGTACGAATACACTGTCACATGACTTAGTACAACTCAGCCATGTAGGTTTCCTCACGATGTTTTTCCCTCACCGTTAACAACCATGATAAATTATCCTTATTATATATTATAATATATTATATGATCTCATATATCATATTTTTCCTTTAGAGTATTGAGCCATGTAGTAGCGGCTTTGCTTTTGCGTACGTGTTGCATGACGCAACTAAGAAATTTATTTTTTTTCATTGCTTTTAAGACTGGTTCAAAGACTGTCTGTATAGCTAGTAAAGAGCGACTTCAGTTCGTTTTTAATTTGGTTATATTTTGTTGATTATCCTGGTAGAACCACTACAAACCCTTACAAAAATGTTTTTTAAGTCGTCGGCGGCCAATCCGACGGTGGCGTTGCCCCTGTAGCCGGCGCTCTACACGCGCACGCTATGGTCGTCTTCTACAGACTTGCCATGAACATGTTCCAACGTTCCGCGGGTCGTCGGCGACCAGCGCGGCGGCGGTGCTGCCCCGTACCCTGCGCCCCACACGACACTACATGCGAGTCTCTACACTGACCTACCTTCTTCTTTGGCTCTATAAATCTGCTTAGTGACACAGATCTTTAGATTCTTTCATCCATCCTATACTTCAGTCAAACCCTTACTAAAATGTCGTAGTCAACAACAAGCCACAATCCCCACACACCGTCAGCATGATCGTCTTCTAATGTCTTCCCATCCACATTGGCTCCATATATCTCTTCCATCAATTTCTCATCTATTCTTAGAAACCTATAGAATTCTTACTAAAATGTTTTAAATCAGTGAGCGGCGCGACGGTGGCCACGCAGCGCGTCACGTTCCGCGGGTCGTCGGCGGCCAGCGCGGCGGCGGCGCTGCCCCCGTACCCCGCGCCCCACACGCCCACGCGGCTCGCGTCCACCATGCGTAGGTTGTCGCGGAGATAGCTAGAAGTACAATGAATACATACATACATACAGGTACTCACGGCTCTAGAAGGGGTAGTCAGAGCTTGAGAATAAGAAATTTCTCACTATTGGAAGTTGAGTGGGGAAAAGATTTTAAAATAACGATTGTTGGTGATAGGCCTCTAACTGCATCGCCCAAAAATCACTCAAAAAGCCTTGACGCCTCTCCTCTTTAGTCGCTTCTTACGAACACCCACGGCTAGAAATGGGGTAGTGCTTTTCTATGCCGACACTACACAGCATTACATGATTTTACAATCATTTTTGATAAAATCATTGGGAGAGCTTCGAAATAAGAAAATCATATTCCACTTTGATAAGTTTTAAACAAGATCACTTAAGTCATTGCATCCTTGGTCGTATCGTGCGACATAAAAGAGAATAAAGAGGTTTTTACTATTCTGAAACACACAAAGACAGCAAAAACGCAATTGTATGTTATGTATACAGTTGGACTTTGAAAACTTGCGAGGAGGTAAAAAGGTTTGAATGTTTTTTTAGGTCTTGTGTATTCAGTGTCTCCTGTCTAAGCGGGAAAACTAAAATTATCTTTTCAGTGTAAATATTAATTAACCTAATATTTTGTAACTTAAAACATCATTATCATTTTAACTTACTTTACTTTATTTTACATATATACTCTTATCATTTGTTGAGTCTAGGATCTTTTTATATTTATGATATAGATATGTACATGTAAGGATTTTTCAAATGGCTTCCTGTTATTATTTGTGTCATTTGAAATTGATTTAGAGCTGTAAATCTTCGTAACGAAATAAAACAAAATAATTTAAAACTTACGCCAAAACAGCAATTTGATCTTCAACATCAGCTGACAAAACCCTATGATAGATTTCAGTTCTCATTTCTTCTCCTTGGCCTCCCGAACCCCCAGCATCTATTTGAGCTACGATGAAGTTCCGAGCAGCGGCAAGATACCAAGCCCAAGACATTTGCCATCTTTCTGTAACTAGCTGCCCCCCAGGCTTAGCAGAAACTTGAAGCACTAATGGTAATGGAAGATCGTCTGTTTCTCTAAAACCTGGAGGAAGATAAAGTCTTACACGAGCAGCCCTATTCGCTTGTACTTCTACTTTAAAAACTTTCGCTTGAGGCCGAGCGAGCGACATAAATCTTTGTCTCAGCGGTTCTCCATCCCACAATACTAAAATTCTGACTCCTTTGGCATCACATAGATATGTGGTTGGTGGTCCTGGACCGAGACACTCTTGGATATAATAAGAAAAGTTTTTGCTGAAAGTTATTCTGTTATACAAACAACTTTTTGCAGTAGTATCGTTTTCATCAGATACATGAGGCAGGATTGTTGAGGTTGGCCAACTCGGTTGTGTTGAATTCTCAAATTCTGGATCTTCTACAGGCGTATGATGAGTAACATCTTCAGGGAGGTATTGTAAGTCTGGACAAGTTAAGCACATAGGAGGAGATGGCCACGTAGCAGGATCTATTGGAACTTCCACTCGATATAAATGTCTTTCTCCCGCTTTATCCGGTAATGTTCCTATTAAATATCTGAAACAAATAAAATAATTTGTGTAAAATACATTATTTTATATAAGTATAAATCAGTATGTTCGATTAACGGGCACTGAGTCAATAGTATCAGTTATACAGCCAATATGGTCTTATTGCTCTGTCCGTGAGTAGCTGCGCTGAGAATACTTTAAACTAGACAAATAAGAACTGTTATTACCAATAGTTTAGAACACTTAAAGGGAATACCTACGTAAGATTGAATAATTTTATTATAATATATAAAATAGATTCAAGCAAACTTACAATAATCTCCTCCTCTCATCCCACCCCAGCAATTGAGTAACTTCAAAAGCACCCTGCGTCAGCGGAGTCTTGATATAATCAGCGACTTTGACGGCATGTCTCCAAGTACCAACTTCATGGTCTAACACCGGAGCAGTGGTGAAGATCCCAGACTTGCCGCCGACCAGCGCTGCTGAGCCGCACCAGCCGCAGTCGTCTTCTACTGGCTCTGAACCGAGCCCAGACCAACGTTGGGTGGTTTCTTCGTCGCGGATTATCTAGAAGTTTTAATGTTAGTTGAAATATACTGTTTTATTTCATTATTGTATACAATATTATAGATATTAACTATTATTTTATTAAATTTATATAAATCTCACAAAGCAAGTCATGCCGTGTACACAGTTAAGATGCTTTTACTGAAATTGTATGTTTATGAAATGCCATAATGTATATTAATGTAATTGTACTGATTGTGTGCCTATAAAGCTAAATAAATAAATAAGATTTGTAGTTTTTTCAGTTATTGATTCTCATCTCATATACTCATATACTCACGGCCATAAATCCCTAGATGGGGTAGCCAGAGCTAAGGAATTAGAAATTCCTCAGACACTTTTGGAAAGTTAAGTGGGGAAAAGATGGTAAAATAAAGGCTGTTGGTGATGGGTCTCCAACCGCATCGCCCAAAAATCCATTAAAAGCTCCAATACCGTTAGTCGCCTCTTACGTACACCCACCGGAAGAATTGGGGTAGTGCTATTCTATGCCGACACTACACGGCAACAATTCAATAATTTATAAATACAATAGTGGTTTTTGGGCTTATATTTGCATTTACATTTGGTGGGGACATATTTACATGAAATTGGATTAATCAGAATTTATAACCTCGTCTATTGACTAAAATCCGCTACTCTTCTCAGTGGTTCATTGCTCATTGGCCTCAAATACATGTAATTTTATTTTCTTTTTATTCAGACAAGTGGTCATCCTTTTTCAAAACACAATATTGAAAATTGTATTGAATTTGTATTGTGACGTTAGATTAATTTATTCAATTACGTCTATTCTTTCTATGAGTATATAGAGAGTGTGTTCAACGAGGCAGGTGACCGAAGTATGAAAAATAAAAGAATAAAATGAAAATGTTAATGGATGTGAACAAAGCTAGAGAGGTTCGCCAGGATCGTACAAAGTGGCGATAGATAGTCTCTACCTACCACAATAGGAAATAATGGCGTGAGTATATGTATGTATATATGGACGTCCATTTAAACTACATTGACTTTATCACAATGCCTTCGCATGTCGTTAATATATTTCTAGATTTTAGTAGTTATTCAAATACTTACATCCTGACAGTTATAGTGAAGAGCATTACAAATCGTAATAATGGAGACGTTTTGCGGCCGATTTAGTAGCAACACTGCGATCTGCTTCTCCGATGTCCATGATGACCAGCGAATGTACCAATCTGTGGAAATAGTATATTAATAATAATACATATACGCGTGTGGAATGAAGAAATTGCTAAGGTATTAATCACAGTACTCATATTCAATTAAAAAACTTATTTCGTACTTTTTAGTACTAGATTGTTTATTTTCGGTTGTTTTTCCAACTATGAAGTCGGTTTTCTTTTTGTTAAAAGTTATTTTACAATATTTTTCCCACTTTCGATAAATTCGAAGTTCGAAATATTAAGAATTCTATAATTAAATTTTTTTTTGTTTATGAAAACCTCATGTGGGGATTATTTCTAATATATAAAGGAAAGAAGAATTTCGACACCAGCGGAGATCGAACCCACAACCTCCGGGTATACGAAGATAGGGAACGTTAACACTTCTTAAAAAGTGAAAAAGAAACAAAGGAAAAAACAATTTCACATTAGAAGCCATCGACACTAGCTCAATTGTCAGAGCGACGGGGCCGTATACCCGGAGGCCGTAGGTACGATCCCTGCTGGTGTCGATTTTTTCCTTTCCGTTATTTATCCTTTATTTATAAGAATTATATAGTAAAAAAAATATACAAACCTTTATCGATTTGGGGTGTAAATTGTAGTGGCCGAGGAAACAAGAATTTCGGTGTTTTCAAGCTGACAACAAACACTGTGGCAACCGGATTCTTTGTGTTCATCTGAAAAAGTAGTTTGAGATACTGTAGCTCATAATAAGTTTTGCTTATAAATGTATCTGTCACAACATAAGTAGATAATGGTAAAATCACTTCTTGTATTGTAAGAATCATTGTCAGTTTACATTTGCCCGACGGTTTATAACTAACCGAAATAATTTATAAGTAATCGGTTTATACAAAATGGCGGTGACATACCCATGTCATTATAACCAAGCCATGTATTAGCGACCATTTTGTTTGAAAGCACTGTCACACAACTTAGATCAGGCTCTGTCACGGCGTACGTTTTCTTACATTATTTTAAATTAGCTTTCTTTTTAAACTTTTATATTTTATTTTGGTATTACTGGCTGTTCATACCGTTGAATAAAGGATGTTGGTCTGACCGCATACGAGACCACAAGTTACAGGTATATATAAATTGAATATTTTTAAAACAACTAAATTGTACCTCACTGTAAACTGTTTGATCATATTATTATTTTTGTAAATTTGTGTTTGATGTGCAATAAAGAGTTATTCTATTCTATTCTATTCTATTCTAAATATCTCTAGATTACAAAAAAATTAATACTTACAAAACAATTTGAAAAACCCTTTACTAACCTTAGGATATCGTAATGTTTTAATGGTTGGATATGCTGGAGGTTCTGGCGCATCCAACCCATACCAAGAGTATCTGAAATAAGTATAGTTAACTATTAAATTATACGTTATTTTTCAATATTTCTTTGCCTTGAAATTTTAAAATATCTAGGTCTTAGCAAGTTCGTAATTATATATGACTCCATTCATTCTATTGTGGTTTAATTTGAGACAAGTTTTTCGTCTCGAATTAAACCACATCGTTTGAAAAATACTCACACGTGAGTTTGTCGAATTTAATAACAATAATATTTATTTACTTGCTGTGTAGTGTCGGCTTAGAATAGCACTACCCCATTTCTTCCGGTGGGTGTACGTAAGAGGCGACTAACGGTATCGGGGCTTTTAAGGGATTTTTGGGCGATGCGGTTGGAGACCCATCACCAACAACCTTTATCTCACTATCTTTTCCCCCCTCGACTTTCCAAAAGTGGCTTAGGAATTTTTAATTCCACAGCTCTGGCTACCCCTTCTTGGGATTTATAGCCGTGAGTATATGTGTGTATGTATGTATGTAATATTTTTTTACAATTCAAACCTAATGCAGTCATAGCTAGAGCACTACAATGTTTAAGGTTTTACATTTGAAAGAAGGTAGTTTACACATAGGTGGACACTGATGCCATAATCAATATGTGTGTAAAATACGATATTTATATATATACGTATGAAGTATGAAGAGTGAAAGAGCATGTATGAAAAGATTGATGGATGTAAACGAAGCCAGAGAGGTTTGTCAGGATCTTACGAAGTGGCGATGGATAGTCTCTGCCTACCCCAATGGGAACTAATGGCGTGAGTATATGTATGTATGTATGTATGTATATTATTTATGCAAGAATACGATATTTTTAAAACAGAAGGCCTCTTTTATACCATCAGTCAGTTGAAATGACAAATGTGCTACCACAGTGCATCACCAATTATAATTCATATGGTAATTATCAATTATCTCTGATCCAATAAATGTATCCATTAACATATATACATAATACATACATAAATATACTCACGGTTATAAATCCCTAGATGGGGTAGCCAGAGCTAAGGAATTAGAAATTCCTCAGCCACTTTTGGAAAATTAGTGGGGAAAAGATGGTAAAATAAAGGTTGTTGGTGATGGGTCTCCAGCCTCATCGCCCAGAAATCCCTTAAAAGCCCCAATACCATAATTTAATGTTTTTGACATGAATTCCTCATGTGGGGATTATTACTCATAAATAAAAGATGTTATTAAAGGAAAGAAAAATTTCGACACTGGCGGGGCTCGAACCCGCGACCTTCGGGTATACGCCCCTGTCGCTCTGCCAACTGAGCTACAGTGTCAGTTGGCTTCCAGCGCGAAATTTCTCTATCCTTTGTTTCTTTTTTATTTTTTACATGTATTTCTATAGCCGTGAGTATATGTATGTATGCTTATGTTGTTCTGTTTCTCGATGCCTTTTTTATTGTTTCTTACTTCAATACCAACCACTGCACTGTGCCGTGTAGTGCCGCCTTAGAATGTCACTACAAAATATGTGTAAACTACCACTTTCTACCCACGGGTGAAATAAGATGCGACTAAGTGTATGGGGCTTTTTAAGTGGTTTTTGGTTGGGCGATGCGGTTTGAGACCCATCACCAACAACCTTTATTTCAACATCTTTTCCCCACGCAACTTCCAAAGGTGGCTGAGGAATGTTCCATTCCCTAACTCTGGCTACCCCTTCAAAGGATTTATAGCCGTGAGTATATGTATGTAAATATAAACACTTAACATTTTATTCAAATAATATTTTAAGGACAAGATGGTAAAAATAGGGGGGGGCCTATCAACTTCCAAAAGTGGCTGAGGAGTTTCTAGCTCTGAAGCTCTGGCGTCCCCTTTGTGTGATTTATGGCCGTTAATTTTATATATGTGTGTATGTATGTCAATACATACCTGTGTTCAAACACTTCTGAGTCGTTGTAAGTGATGTACATTAGGTGTTGGCCGTCAGGGCTGAACCAAAGAGCCTTCTCGAGCCTTAAAATCTCCGTCTCGTATAAGAAATCTGGCACTCCATTGAAAATGATACCTGGGACTCCTGAAAATAAAGATGAGAGAAATAATTTTAACAGTACCATAAATATTAATGTTTTACGAATTTTATTTAACTTACTTATATAGGCCGTGCAGTGTCGGCTTAGAATATCACTACCCCATTTCTACCGATGAGTGTACGTAAGAGGCGACTAACGGTATTGGGGCTTTTAAGGGATTTTTGGGCAATGCGGTTGGAGACCCATCACCAACAACCTTTATTTTTGACCATCTTTTCCCCACTCACATTTCCAAAAGTGGCTGAGGAATTTCTGATTCCTTAGCTCTGGCTACCCCTTCTAGGGATTTACAGCCGTGAGTATTTGTATGTATGTATGTTATAAGCCATACTTGGCTTTTTAATCTTTGTTTTCTTGCACCCTTTAACTATATTATAACTATAACTATATAACTACAACCCTACTGGGTTTATTAAGCAGATCATACTGATCAAGTTTATTTTTCTCTTGTTCATACAAATCAGCTGCTGAGCTATATTCATAAAACGTTCGGAGATGGCCATACGAGCTCGAAGGTTCTGGAATGGTGGCTACGTATTATATGACGCATTGGGTACGCCTCCGACAAGGTAGTCCTGCGTTGGTAAAGGTAACCGGAAGCCAATGGATAAGGGCAGCATAGATTTGATCGTTATGGGGAAGTCCAGCAATCAACTAATGATGATGAATTATGAATTATAAAATATCTACATACCAGTACTAGTAATCCTGCAAACCAGATTCTTTAATACCCTCGGTTTATAATAGATGTCGTTGTCGTGCACGAAGACTAAACCAGAGCCGACGGGAGACCACTCTGCATGCTGCAGCAGAGGGGCAGTTCTGTCGTCTTCTATTGGGGAGATCGGGATTTTATTCCTGGAAATAATATTTTATAAATTAGATTGCGCCGTGGTCTTGCGGTTAAGCGCTTTGGTTTCTAATACAGAGGTCTCGGGTTCGATCCCCCGGGGAAGTAAACGCGGAGGGTAAACTCGAGCCCCTTGGTGGGAACATATATGGGCTGTGAGAAAAATTAGATTAGGTATAACAGAGAAAAGTATGAAGAATAAAAGAGAATGTATTAAAAGATTGATGGATGTAAACGAAGCTAGAGAGGTATGCCAGGATTGTACGAAGTGTCGATAAATAGACTCTGCCTAAATATTTAAAGATATTGGCATTTTAACTGTCCCTTGCCAATACATATCTGAGTATTTAATGTATGCCAAAAAGAATATAGGCCAATTTAGTAAAGTTAGTGATAAGGACAAACTTAACGTACCGAAGTGGAGACTTAATAAAGTAAGTAAATCCTTTATGGGACTATCCCTCCAAATGTTTAACAAACTTCATTCTGACATGTTGGAATTGCCTGTGGCATCTTTTAAAAAGACAATTAAAGCAATGCTTTTAAAGGAATGTTACTACAGTGTTCAAGATTTTTTTAAATGACAAGGACCCAACGCGCAAATGACCGTGTCCGTAAAGCTATAAATCTTCCCTCGTTATTCCCAGGAACAATTGTCTGGTGAGGATTTTTCTTCTCACGTTATGTGATTGGTTTTTTGTGATGGACAATTTATTTTTATTATGTCAAACTAGCGTTTGGTTTTGTCGCATAGAAATGTTTTTATAAAGTAATAACATGTTAATAAACTGAAATTGTATAAACCATGTTTTGAAAAAATGACAAAATGTCAATGTAAAGAGTTTCTTTGTTGCTTCTTCTCTTTACGAACACCTTTCGAAGCAACGGACTAATGATAAATTTTAAAAAAATGACGTTCAAAAAATTATAGTTTTTAACTTAATTTAGAAGAATAAACTTTATGACTTTTTTTTACTGCCAACCCCAATGGGAATTAACGGCGTGAGTAAATGTATTTATGTATGGATGCATTACATAGAAAATATGCAAACTGTGTGTCAATGGTTTAGAATAAATAATTATAAGATAATAAGATGATGATTATTATTATTGTTTTTGTTTTTTTTTACTGATGTGTTTAGTTTTAGATTTAGTTAAATGATATCTTTTTTTTTCCACTTGCTGTGTGTATTTTGTAAAATTTTGTGCCTTTAATAGCAAAAAAATAACTTTTCATTCTTTTTTCTTTCTTTCTTTCTTAATATAAGAGACGTATCACTTGTCAGAAAAGCCTAAACCCCCTGAACCCTAAGTAGTCTCCAACAAACATCCATGGGTACATTAGTGCTATTCTAAGCCCATGTGTTATGCGAATTTACTCTGAAAGTTCTTTACCTCTAAAATTTAGGACATTTTTTTTATGTAGCCTTTACTATAACCACACATATGTCTTTAGAAAAGACAAATTGGTGTAGGCCCGACCCAGGATTTGAACACTAGTCGTTTCAACGTTAACCGAGTGTTCTAACCACTAGGCTATCACGGTTGTTTATTTATCATGGTTGTTGACGGTGAGGGAAAACATCGTGAGGAAACCCACATGGCTGAGTTGTACTTAGTCATGTGACAGTGTATTCGTACAAAACGGCGATAGGCTTGCCCCCTATCACGTGAGTACACTGTCCATGCAAAACGTGGGTACTCTGAACACCAGGTGACAAAGTCACGTGATGTTCAGAAGTATTAGTACCTCTGCCAACCCCTTCGGGGATATTCGGCGTGAACGTTTATGCTTATGCTTATTATGCCTTTACTATAGTGACTAAGACTATATCTTGTTCAAACTAACGTTATTTAAAAATATAATCTTATACAAATTTAAAAGTAAGATGGGTGCACAAAGTACTAATACGTATTTCGTACGTAACGCACGTTTGTATCACGTATAATCATCAATGTTAGGAGTTTTTTAAATATTTAAATTCACCATGTAATAAAATTATGTGAATATTAACATTTATTATTATATCTTATATTAAATATCAAAAATATATACATACTTACATATACTCACGTATATAAATCCCTAAAAGGGGTAGCCAAAGCTGAGTCGTTAGAAATTCAGCCTCTTTTGGAAGTTGAATGGGTAAAAAAACAGCACCTCCTGCAGGTCAATGGCTTTCCAACTGCATCGCCTCAAAAGTCTTTAAAAAACCTCAATACCTTTAGCGGCCTTTTACGTACACCCATGGGAGAAAAGGGATAGTGCTATACTTAACCGATGCTACACAGCTTCAGATTCTTCAACTATACTCAACAGTGGGTGCTAGATAGTAATAGTGGATTCCTCACTCTCTCGGTTTAAATGTATTCTTTATTAAAGCAATTCATATCTTAGTTCACATACGAGTATAAAGTTGAATTTTTCAGTAGTTTAGAAAATTAATTGAGTTGTAATACGGCGATAGGCCTGCCGCCTGTCACGTGAGTACACTGTCTAAGCAAAACGTGGGTACTCAGAACACTTGGTGATAATGTCACGTGATATTCAGAATATTTGTATCTCTGCCAACCCCTTCGGGGATATACGGCGTCAAAGTTTGAGTTTCAGTTATACGGATAGACAGACATACAATCATGACAAAACTAAAAGGGTTTCTTCTTTCCATTTGGCTAAGAATCCCTAAAAAAGAGGTAATATCTTAAAAATAAAGAACCGTGAGAAAATAGGCGTGTAGATGAAAAAGAAGCCATTACAATTTCTGCGCAATAAATTTTCCGCCATACCAAGAAATTATAAGTAATAAAATATGGAATGAACCCTTATTTTTGGCCCAACCTTACTTTCACAGGTAATAAAGCTAATAACAAATGATTTGTTTAATATTTTATGTTTCTTAAAACACAGTGGAGGCTTGGGAAATAAAGGTTAGAATTTAATAAGTTTTCGCCTCCTTTGGCCAATTAGTATTATTTTATGGTCATTATCTTTAATAATCGATATTGAGTATAGACAATATGGTTTGTATTGTTAGTAGAGGACTGCTAAATAGGACTTTTATTCTCTGTACATACATATAATCACGGCTATGAATCCCTAGAAGGGGTAGCCAGAGCTAAGGAATTAAAAATCCCTCAGCCACTTTTGGAAAGTTGAGTGGGGAGAAGATGGTAAAATAAAGGTTGTTGGTGATGGGTCTCCAACCGCATCGCCCAAAAATCCAATAAAAAGCCCCAAGTCCGTTAGTCGCCTCTTACGTACACCCACCGGAAGAAATGGGGTAGTGCTATTCTAAGCCGACACTACACAGCTTCTAAGCCGACACTACACGGCTAAATAGGACTTTTAATCTCTGTATGATCTGTTTTTGAGTCCGAAGTGAGTAGAATACAAGAGCACATATACGGATATCAATTTCGATTCAATTCAATGAAATTGCCGTGCCTTGTTGTCCCGGCTTTGAATGTGAGGCGAATAAGGCTATGGGGCTTTCTTAAGTGGATTTTGCGTGATGCGGTCGGAGACCCATCACCAATGATACTATGGCTTTCCCTTTTTGGAATTTATGGCCGTTAGTATATGTATGTATGTCAAAGAAATTGAGGGAAACTATAGAAGTTTGTCAGAATGATACAAAGTAGCATACATCAATCCCTCACTACCCAAAAAGGAACATTGAGCTGGAGTATAAGTTAGTGCGCTAAAATGTGGTCCATTGATTTGGTTGGTATAGAAAAACCAACGTAGAGAAACTTGCAACTGTACATTTTACTCAAACGTTCACGCTGTATATTTTCGAGGGGTTAGCAGAGGTACTAATACCTCTGAACATCACGTGACATTATTACATTAGTCACCCTTTTTCTCACGTTATGTGATTAGTTTTTTGTGATGGACAATTTATTTTAATTATGTCAAACTAGCGTTTGGTTTGGTCGGATAAAAAATCTTTTATAAAGTAAAAACATGTTTATAAACTGAATTTGTACAAACCATATTTTGAAAAAATGTGAATGTAAAGAGTTCTTCTCTTTACGAACACCTTCCGAAGCAACGGATTAACGATTAATTTAAAGCTTTGAGGTTCAAAAAAAAAACTTTATTTTAAAAAATAAACTTTTTGACATTTTTTTTACTTTGTTTAGAGTACCCACGTTTTGCTTGGACAGTGTTGTAGTGCAGTGTGAGTGCATCTCGTCCCCCTCTTGCCATTATAACATGTGAATTGAATGATGGATGAATGAAACGTGTTAACTTGTTGGATATACGTTTATTACTAACTAAAGATTAACAACTTACTTACATAATATAATGGCAAGAGGGGGACGAGATGCACTCACACTACTCTACAGTGTACTCACGTGATAGGGGACAGGCCTATCGCCGTTTTGTACGAATACACTGTCACATGACTAAGTACAACTTAGCCATGTAATTAACCACACACATGCCTTTAGAAAACACAAATTAGTGTAAACCCAACCTGGGATTTGAACCCTCATCTTCTGCACGATAAGAGGTGTCTTCTCACGTTATGTGAATGGTTTTTTTTAACCGACTTCAAAAAAAGGAGTGTTCTCAATTCGACCGTATATTTTTGTGATGGACAATTTAGTTTAATTATGTCAAACTAGCGTTTGGTTTGGTCGCATAGAAAATCTTTTATAAAGTAAAAATATGACCCAAAATTGAACAAACATATTTTGAAAAAATGAAAAAATGTGAATGTAAAGAGTTTCTTTGTTGCTTCTTCTCTTTACGAATACTTTCCGAAGCACCGGAATAATGATAAATTTAAAAAAATTGACTTTCAAAAAATGTAAGTTGTTAACTTAATTTAGGAAAAAAAACTTTTTGACTTTTTTTGACTTTTGACTTTTTGTGTTCTACCCACTGAGCTATCACGGTCGCTACGTACGTTTTACTTTGTTGTTTGATAGAATGTGTATTAAAACAAAGTATGTGATAAGTTTCCGCATTACAAATTGTTGGGGCAACATGTACATCAAATACTTTGTGTTTCACAAACAGACGATAAAATTTACTCGGTGTTCACTTTATTGCTTGGAAACTGAACATGAGAGCAGATTGTTGCAAATGGCTCCAATGCAACATATATTTTGGTTAATTAAAATAATCTTGGTATCGTCAGTTTCTCTTGGATTTTTACTTTCATCATACTAATACATACATGCATACATATACTCACGGCTTTAGATCCTTAGAAGGGGTATCCAGAGCTAAGGAATTAAAAAATCCTCTGCCACTTTTGGAAATTTTAGTGGGGAAAAGATGGTAAAAAGAAGGTGGTTGGTAATGAGTCTCCAACTACTTATACTCACGGTTATTTATCCCAATAATAGTCTGGGCTTCAAAACTAGAAATGCTACATTCACTTTTTAAAATTGACTTACATGCATTCATATAAACTTAACTCAAACGTTCCTTTTAGTTTTTTCGGTGACGGTGTCCAACTGTTAAAAGCCCCAAAACCCTTAGACGCCTCATACGATCACCCAGCAGCAGCAATGGCGTTGTGCTACTCTAAGCCGATACTACACAACAGTCAGGCCCAACCCAGGATTTGAACACTAGTCGTTTGCACGATAACCGAGTGTTCTACCCACTGGGCTATCACGGTTAAAAAATAAAGAATAAATAATGGAAAGAAAAATTTCGACACAGGCGGGAATCGAACCCGCGACCTCGGGTATACGCCCCCGTCGCTCTGCCAATTGAGCTACCGTGTCAATGGCTGCCAGCGCGAAATTCTTCTATCCTTTATTTCTTTTACACGTTTAAGTAGTGTTTGCGTTTCCTACCTCCGAATTAGTAAAAAGCCATTGACACGGTAGCTCAATTGGCAGAGCGACGGGGGCGTATACCCGAGGTCGCGGGTTCGATTCCCGCCTGTGTCGAAATTTTTCTTTCCTTTATGTATTAGTAAATCAAAGTTTCCTTTGTACATACATACATATACTCACGCCATTAGACCCCATTGGGGTAGGCAGAGACTATCGAGCACCACTTCATACGATCCCGACAAACCACTCTAGCTTCGTTTACATCCATCAATCTTTTCATACATGCTCTTTCACCCATTGTATAAGGATGAGTAATGTTATTTCTTACCTATTGATGACGTCATACACGTGGTATCGAGCCAGCTGACTGTGTCTCCAGCCAGCCCGGATGTCGGATATCAAAAGCACGAACTTTAAATCCGGGGATACTCTGAAATCCACCGCGTTTAGTTCTCTCTGAAATATAAATTAGTTTGATTATTGTGTTGCGTAAGTATGTTCACAGATTTACTACGCAGCTTTACACTGATACTATGCAACATACATACATACGTATACTCACGGCTATAAAGCCCTTGAAGGGGTAGCCAGAGCTAAAGAATCAAAAATTCCTCAGCCACTTTTGAAAGTTGCGTGGGGAAAACATGACGGAACAAAGGTTGTTGGTGATGGGTCTCCAACCCAAGAAACACGTCGAAGCCGCATATCAGCCAAATCAAGGCATTGCTGTATCCTTTAAGCATTTTGAACTGGTTGTGTAAAAGGCATATATACGGCTATACGGCTACTATACGGCTTATTTGGGCACAAATTTTACGGCTTTAGAACGTACATTGGCATTTGCATGAGTAAATTACGGCTAACGGCCGTAAAAAAAACATTATATTGGACAATGAAAAGGCGAATGGCCGTAAAAGAGCATTTTTTGCTTCAAACAAAATGCTAAAGGCCGCAAAAAAGCACTACTGTTGTCAAAATACGGGCCAACGGCATTAGAAAAGACTCATAATGGTCATTCAAAGGGCCAATAGCATTGTATCTGTCAAATATACGGCCAACGGCATGAAACTATTTTTACAGTGTCATTGCAAAATTATCTCTAACGCCACGGCAAAGGTGATATTATCAATTAAACGTGATTCATTTATGTCAATGAATGAACGACGATGGCAGTGAGAGTGAAGTGACTTGACAACCATATTTATTTTATAAAAATATAAATTATAAAGTGTTAGTATTAGTTTAACTATAATTCTGTGCTTAAATTACTGCGCTTTGATTTTTACTGTGAATGTCTGTATAGTTTCCATTGAAAATTTTCACGCGCCTTCGATTTATTGTAGTTTTTGAGGAAAAAATGTGTGAAATGATAAAATAATTGTACATTCCGAGCATAATTTGAGTTTTGTTGGCTTATTATTAGTAGTTATAGTTGTTTGAGGAGTTTAGATTGAAGTGCCAGCATAACACAAAGGATTATTTCTCTTAGAGGAAATAGATTAGAATGTTGATCTTTATGCATAATAAAATATTAACGAAATGGTGCCACCATTATTACAATTTGGAGATCCTTGAAGTTGAAAAAAAACCCTCGCTTTCCAAATAATATGTGATTTGTGAATATTATAAAGGTATTAAAAAAATATATGATTTATATGTTGTTGAATTCCTTTTTTCATACTATTTTTCTGTTAAAACTTTTTCCTTTTTTTTTTCTTTTCTTAATGGAAACTTTATATTTAGTAATATCCCTCTCCAATCAGGGACCATTCATACTTTTTTTAGTTAGCACAAACACATTTTAAGTCAGATTTTAAAAAAACATGATAGGTAACATCGTACGGAACCCTCTTCACGCGAATTCAACTCGCACTTGTTTTTTTTATAAATAATAAGATAACCTCAAATATTTTCCTTCTCATGGCTGCCTAATGGTTGACAAATGCATCAAAATGGATGCAAATACGGCTTGAGGCCTTAAAATAAGCCAAGTATATCTGGTTGATTTGCTGTTAGCCGTTCAAACAACACACAGTTGACCTTTGAAATGCTTGCCGTAAATTGGCATCCTGTCGTGCTAATGTACGGCTTTAGACATTTATTATGTATATCTTCATGAGTTTACGCGGCTTTTGGCATGATATTACGACAGATTAATGCCACTTTACGGCCAATGGCACTTGAATCCACTCAGAGCCGCAAAACTGGATTGGATTATTCCAATATCTGACCGCTATGCGGCTTTAGAGCGTTAGAATGATTTTGGAGTGCCAATATAAAGCCTTAAGACGTGTGGCAAACTTATATACGAGCTTTTACGGGCTTTAAGCTCTGCATAGGTATAGAAAAAGATAGTTAGAGGGCTTTTCGTGTTACTTGGGAACCGCATCGCTCAAAAATCCCTTAAAAGCCCCAACACCGTTAGTCGCCTCTTACGTACACCCACCGGAAGAAATGGGGTAGTGTTATTTTAAGCCGACACTACACAGCAAATACTATATAAATACATTGAAAACACATTTTTGTCACCAAACTTCAGCTTTGGGGTGAAAATCAGAGGTTAACTCTTTCACATCCTATTTTCAAATTGGCGTCATTGAAGAGTTTTCTAACATTTAAAATACCATAATACTAGTTATGGTAATACTATAATAGAAAATACCGTAATAATATTTTAATACTATTTTTAAGCTGTGTAGTGTTGGCATAGAAAAGCTGTGTAGTGTCGGCATAAAATAGCACTACCCCTTTTTTTTCCGGTGGGTGTACGTAAGAGGCGACTAACGGTATTGGGGCTTTTAAGGGATTTTTGGGCGATGCGGTTGGAGACCCATCACCAACAACCTTTATTTTACCATCTTTTCCCCACGCAACTACCAAAAGTGGCTGAGGAATTTCTGATTCTGATTTTAGAGATTTATAGCCGTGAGTATATGTATGTATTTTTAAGCTGATTCAACACAAATTTATTTAGTTGGGGAAAATACCATGCAGTAAGTTTATTTCAGATTTAACAGTTATGTTACCAGCCTTTGCAAGTAAAACTTATAATGTAAGTACTATTTTAATTTCTCCTTTTATATTTAATTTACTACTCGGATAATGCCGTGTATTTATTCTGCCTACGGGTGTCATCAGAGGCGACAAAGGGTATGTGGCTTTCTTAAGTGGGTGTTGGGCGATGCGGTTGGAAACCAATCATCAACGATACTTTATTCTATCATCTTGTCCCTTATCAACTTCTCAATGTAGCTGAAGAGTTTCCAGCTCGGAAGCTCTGGCTACCCCTTTTTGGGATTTATGACCGTGAGTACTGAGTGTTTGTATGTGTGTGTCGTGGCCATATTGTAGATTTGAACACATCATGAAATGATCGATATTTTCATGAAATAGTCACATTTACAATTTGTGACCAACTTAATTCGACCAGATCATATAATCGTCTACGTTTAACGATTTTGTCATCCTCGCTTGGCCAGATCGTAGAAATAGGGTGACCTATAAAATGCGATCCAAACTCTACGGGTTTTTAACATATTGCTCAGTTTTGGCGTGATTGGCATTGTACTCGAGAACCTTTTCGTCGTAAACTCTTTTGTTGTCACGTTCTTCCTTGTTTAATAATGAGTTATTTACTCTTAAACTGCGAGAAACAACACATTCCATGAAGAGGCCGCGCGTTTAGTTGCCCATATCGAGAAACGATCTCTTATCATTGATCTGCCCAAACCACATCATGATGTGGCAAATAAACAGTTAAACATGTCATGAAATACGCCTATCTCATGAAATTATCGATCATATCATGATGTGTTCAATTCTACGCTGTGGCCACGATATATGTACTCGGATAATGATATTTATTAATACAGAAAACGGTTTTATACGAGCGAAACATATTTTTATGATAACATTTACGAGTAAAACTACAAAATAAATAAAGAATAAATAAAGGAAATAAAAAATTCGACACAGGCGGGAATCGAACCCGCGACCTCGGGTATACGCCCCCGTCGCTCTGCCAATTGAGCTACCGTGTCAATGGCTGCCAGCGCGAAATTCTTCTATCCTTTGTTTCTTTTACACTTTTAAGTAGTGTTAAGATTAGATAGATTCCCGCCTGTGTCGAAATTTTTCTTTCCTTTATTTATTCTTTATTTATTAGTAGTAATCCCCACATGAGGTTTTCATGAACAAAATAATTCAAAAAAACTACAAAACTTAAGCTCAATTTAATGTAACGATAATTGAGTGCGGTCGACTTGATATTTTCTATTCGGACCATACACTCACGTGAGTTTATTAGGGTGGAATAGATGTTGTAGAACAGTGCACTAACTTATGAAGAGAAAAATACATACATAAACTTTGGAATCAATTGTCCCTATAAGTAGGAAGGAAGAAATGGATGGAGTAGAATAGAATATTAAAACATTTTACTGTTCATCGCAAACCAATTATTTACTAAAAATAATGAAAAATTATTACAAAAAGTACCATTGGCCTTCTACAGATAGAGCTTCAGAAATAATTTATCTTCGGTAATCGTCGGAAACATTGAACATACATATACATACATATACTCACGCCATTAGTTCCCATTGGGGTAGGCAGAGACTATTGATCGCCACTTCGTACGATCCTGACAAACCTCTCTAGCTTTGTTTACATCCATCAATCTTTTCATACATGCTCTTTTATTTTTCATACTTCGGACGCCAGCCTTTTTGAGCACACTCTCAATTTGGTCCAAGTGTGTTCTCCGTGGTCGTCCTCTACTAACATTACCATGGAAACATTGAAATACTCTTAATTAAGAGGGTGTAACATAATCAAATTAAGTCTTTGGTATTCATTACTTGGTTTCAATCAGCAACTTATGATTGTTATCCTCAGTTATTTTACCTATCTCTTTCACCTTTTGACTTTCATTTATTTACTTTTTTGTGCAAAAACTATAATTATATCTCGCAGATTTATCTGTTGGCAGTGACTATCATTAGTTTCTGCCTACCCCAATAGTAATTCATGGCACGTGTATAATAATATAAGTGTATAATAATAATGTGAATGAGTATTTTTTTATTATTTAGACTAAAACTAATAGATACAAACTTTTTAATGAAACTAATTTCATCCAATTGTTCAGTTGTGTCGGCCTCAAATAGCAGTACTCCACTTCTTCCCGTGGGTGTCATTTAAGACATCTTTCGTTTTTAGGGGCATTTAAATTAAGGCTTTTAGGGCTATATCACTGAAAACCATAACAAACTATCCTTTATTCTACAATATTTTCCCAAGTCTTTTGTCAAAAGTTGCTTACGAATTTCATATCGTAATTAACATAATATAATACATAAAATATATTCTTGTAAGTTCTTGATACCCACAAGAAGTTCCTACCTTTTTCGATAATTCGAGAGAATTGGTGAGTCTAGGTATAAGTACAGTCCTAGTAATTTCACCATGAGTCTACTTACTGCGCTCAAAAAATGGTATAGATGAAAATCTGCTCTACACAGGAGAGTGCGGTGAATGAATGGGATGTCAACTCAAAACGTGATTTGAATGATTAAATGGCCGGTCTATTATTCATTCGTTCTGTTTCATGAACAATAATACTTGTATTAGTTTTGTGTTGTTAAATATTAGGTTTGAATACGAATAATAGTACAGTTGAAACCCTTTTGCGTTATCAGTTAGAAGTTTAGAACCCTATTAATGTAGGGGTACTTACAAATGATTTACTCTGACTTTAGTTAAGTTTGCCTTTTCCATTACAACTTTTGCATTATTATTACTAACAAAACTATTATTTATTAAGTCAGTAACTTACACACATAATTATAAGAGACTAATCACCAACAATCTTTTTTTCACAATACTTTGCCACTAAAGTATTTTTTTTATTTAGTAGCTTATGCTCCGTTTTTGAATTTATAGACGTATATATACATACATACATACATATACTCACGGCTATAAATCCCTAAAAGGGGTAGCCAGAGCTGAGAAATTAGAAATTTCTCAGCCACTTTTGGAAGTTGAGTGGGGAAAAGATGGTAGATTAAAGGTTGTTGGTGATGGGTCTCCAACCGCATCGCCCAAAAATCCCATAATAGCCCCATACCGTTAGTCGCCTCTTACGTAAACCCACCGGAAGAAATGGGGTAGTGCTATTCTAAGCCGACACTGCACAGCAGAGTCGTATATATCATACTTACAAAAGTAGAGTTAGTCATAAGTAATCTCGTCGTGAGGTTCTTGACATTGAAAAGCGTCAGACCTCCCCACCGGTCGCGGTACACCAGGTCTTCGTCTGGAACAAAACATATATTTTAATCAAAACAATCTTTTTTTATTAGTAGAACCAGCGATTCGTATTTTTCATGCTTTTGCTAAGACCTTAGAATGATTACCTAGCTTGTTTAAATTTCTAATACTTATGTGGAAAAAAAGATTTGCTTTGATTTCATTAAATTATAATTATTTTACATACATATACTCACGGCTATAAATCCCTAGAAGAGGTAGCCAGAGCTATTAGAAAGCAGTAAAGAAAGTGGCAGATAATTAGAAATTCCTCAGCCACTTTCGGAAAGTTGAGTGTGGAAAAGATGGTACAATAAAGGTTTTTGGTGATGGGTCTCCAACCGCATCGCCCAAAAATCCCTTATAGCCCCAATACCGTTAGTCGCCTCTTACGTACACCCACCGGAAGAAATGGGGTAGTGCTATTCTAAGCCGACACTACACGGCTAATTAATTTCTCACGGCTATATATTTAAAAGAGATAGCCATTGATTCAAAATTGGGAATTCCTCAGCTACTTTTGGCAGTTCAGTCCTGAGTGTCTCTTTGTACGATATGCACGAGTAGAAATTGGTCAACCATGGGGAAATCCTTCTGTCACTTGGCAGACCCTCATTAAGCGTGGTAGACAGTTAAAATTTTCACATAATAGTTTTCCAATAAAAAAAACATTGTAAGAATACAAATAAGGATCACATATACAAATACACTTGACTGTTTTTTAAAATTATAAAAACACTTACATTCCTTAATGACACAATAGAAACATAAAATGCTATTTAGCTTTAGAATTTTAGTTTGAAGAAACATAAAACTTTTTACATTTATTTCAATAAAATTCGAGACAAGTCTAGTAAAACTCTAATTGTGTTCATGCCAAAAACAGTAAAATCTATCATAAAATGGAACAATTTTTCCTCAGTGCTTATTGAGTAGGTTTCCGGCTAAAAAGGCCGACTTTCCCGAGTTCCCAGAATCTTCTTTATATTAAATGGCTTTTATTTGTTCAACTTCAAGGAGAAATAGGCCTACGTAAGTAGAATACTAAATTAGAATAATATTGTCTGGCTTTTATTTTTGGGCTATGTAAGCAAACGATTCAATTTTTATTAGAAAAAATAAGTTTGTTGCTTGGAAAGTAGGTTTACAGACATTTTGTGATACCGTCTTTGTTAAAAATCTTTTATGAATAAAGATTTATAATGAAACCGTGAGCAACCGTGATAGCCCAGTGGGTAGAACACTCGGTTATCGTGCAAACGACTAGTGTTCAAATCCTGGGTCGGGCCTACACCAATTTGTCTTTTCTAAAGACATATGTGTGGTTAATTTATCATGGTTGTTAACGGTGAGGGAAAACATCGTGAGGAAACCCACATGGCTGAGTTGTACTTAGTCATGTGATAGTGTATTTGTATAAAACGGCGGAAGGCCTGCCCGCCTGCCCCTATCACGTGAGTACACAGTCCATGCAAAACGTGGGTACTCTGAACACCAGGTGACCATGTCACGTGATGTTCAGAAGTAATAGTACCTCTGCCAACCCCTTCGGGGATATTCGGCGTGAACGTTTATGTTTGATGTTATGTTATGTAAGTAATGTATGTATAAAAGTAAAATAGTTTTACCGATTGTAGGCCGCCAAAATGTGGACGGATCATGTGAGTATTATATTCTTCTATTTACATATTATTATACTCCTAAACACAATATGTATATGTCTATATATCAAGGATATATAAACTACACAGCAGAAGGCAGGTAAACACATGTAAGTATCTATCTTCCTTTCTCGATTGTAGATATTTTTTAAAGAAAATTTTTCATAAAATTTTGCAGTCATAAAAATTAAGAATTTGCGACGTCAAATCTTCATAGCCCAACAGTATTTAAATTGTCAACACTGTAAAATAAAATAAAAATAAAAAGCGTTTATTTACGAGAAACAAGAGTTAAATAAGGTGGTAGGTTTTTTTAAATAGTTCATCTTGTTCTACCTTGCGGCGTGTAAATACTTATTACATTGGTTTAAAATTGGTTACATTTAATAAAATAGTAAAGCTTTAATTTTTGATCAAATATTACACTTTGCTAAAAAGTCTTTCACAGAGTATATACAATTGTCAATCAAATAATTAAATAATACAGATTTAAATTTATTAAATGTCAATTTTTTCGTGTCGTCACTAATAGTATTATATAATGTAATGGACATTTCGTAACAATTTCGCTGGCAAATAGCCAGACATTTTGCAGCAGAATGCTCGTATTGCATATTGTGATTACCCCGTTGGGGTCTAATTTTTGGCGGTTTTAAGGTTAACAATTTAGGATTTTTGTAAACGAAAATTAAAGTCTCATAAATGTATAGCGAGGGAAACGGTAATATTTTTAACTTTTTAAATAGCGGTACGCAACTATCCAAAAAGTCAGCACCGCATAGTATACGAATACACTTTTTTTGAATTTTGAAAACTCTATCTGAGTCAACAGAGTTACCCCAAAGTATGATTCCGTATCGTAAAACTGAGGACACATATCCGTGATAGCAGGTAAGGGCGGCACCCTCTGATATGACAAACCTTATACGGTAGATGACAAACAAGTACTTCTCCAGTTTTGTGCAGATGATGTCTACGTGAGTTTTCCAATTACAAAAAGAATCCAAAGTGAATCCTAAGAATTTTGTCGATTCGACTTCCTTTACAGTTTGACCGTCATAATTTATTTTTAAATTAAGCGGTTGTCTCCGATATGTCCTAAATTGTATAAATTCAGTTTTATTAAAATTTAATTGCAAATTATTATTATTAAGCCAAAGAATTATATTATTTAATGTAAGATTAATGTCATATTCATAGGTATCCAAATTTTTGCATTTTATAAGTATAGTAGTATCGTCAGCTTAATATTTATTCGCTGTCGTCTGTGACAAGTCATTTATATATAGTAAAAATAAAAGAGGGCCAAGGATACTACCTTGCGGTACGCCACATTTAAGAGATTTACTATCTGATTGAAAGACATTAAGATGTTTATTCTGGATACTACAAATTTCCACACATTGTTTTCTATTTGTCAGATAGCTTTCTAGCCAATTATACGCTTGTCCTCTTATACCGTATCTTTCGAATTTTTCTCTTGTATACTCTTCTCAAGCACAAAATTTCGGTTAGTTAGACTAATACCGTGTGTGTTGTGTTCGAAACCTCCGTGACAAAAAAAAACAACCACCCCCATATAATGTATGGGCATATGGGTATAATAGTAGTAGCTGTGTAGTGTCGGCTTAGAATAGCACTACCCCAGTTCTACTCATAGGTATTAGTAAGAGGCGACTAAGGGTTTGGTGCTTAAAATAAGTTGTAGAGCGCTGCAGTCGGCTCATCACATCATAACCTTAAATTAACATTCCTGTCCCCATTTAAGTTTCAAAAGTGGCTGAGGAATTTAGTAATCTGTAAATAAATATATCGCCGTGTAGTGTCGGCTTAGAATAACACTACCCCATTTCTACCCGTGGGTGATCCTAAGAGGCGACTAAGGGTATAGGGGCTTTTTAAGTGATTTTTGGGCGATGTGGTTGGAGACCCATCACCAAAAACATTTATTTATTATTACCACCTTTTCCCCGATCAACTTCCAAAAGTGGCTGAGGAATTTCTAATTCCAAAGCTCTGGCTACCCCGTTAAGGGATTTATAGCCGTGAGTATATGTATGTATGTAAATAAATATATACGGTCATATATATTACTCCGATCAAATTAGCCTCAATCTAAGTACAACTTTATGACTTGTATTATTGGATACTACATTAATGATATTTTTAATGCACATATAAGTATCATTTAAGACTAAGAAATCTCATCACATATTTTTTTCTCTCAGCGAGATTCGAACCCTCAACATCCGGACGCAGAAGCTGACCTATCCACTCGGCCACGGGAAACATTTTCGCTTTCAGAACTGTCAAAATGCATACAAATTTATGACATTGACAGTGACAACTTGAAACTTGTGACAAAATTGACGGTCGCTAGAGAACAGGCTGCTCTCTTTCGCTCTCGCTTACCCGTTTACATCTGAAGTTTCATACCACTCCCAATTCAAACAATCACTTCATTATAATTAAAATCAAACTTTAGGCTTGCGAATTGAACCCTGCCTAAGTTTCCTGCAATTAATGGACTGCACAAAAGCCATCGTAACAGATGATATTTTGCTTTTGCAAAATGCAAGTTCTAGAATTAAATCGCAGCGCCCTATCATGCTCTCTCTTATATAAATACATACATACATATACTCACGGCTGTAATTCCCTAGAAGGGGTAGCCAGAGCCAAGGAATTATAAATTCCTCAGCCACTTTTGGAAGTTGCGTGGGGAAAAGATGGTGAAATAAAGGTTTTTGGTGATGGGTCTCCAACCGCATCGCCCAAAAATCCCTTAAAAGCCCCAATACCGTTAGTCGCCTCTTACGATCACCCACGGGTAGAAATAGGGTAGTGTTACTCTAAGCCGACACTACACGGCAAATAAACAATTTTCGTTAAACCTAAGAGAAACTAATTTGGCCAGGCAAACGTTAAAGCTCAATTTGATGATATCGAGGTTGGAATATTGATACTTAGATTCTTAGCTTGTTAAATTCGGTTTGCAAAATATATTTTTATTACGACTTTTCTCGATGCAGAATACAATAAAAAAGTCTAATTTGAATATTTTTCTTCAAAACTATTTTTTTAAGTAGTTATTATTATTTACAGTTTCTTCAACTTTTCCAGGGAATGACGTCATCCAATGCAAGAATTATATAAGTTTTTTCGCTATTATTAGAAATACACCTAGTGATCAATAAGATCAGTACTTATCAAATTAAACTGAAAGATCGTGATGAATTGATATATAATTTCTGTAATCCGAGTTGTCCTAACAATGTTTGATTTCTCTATACTCATAAATTCCTTTCTTAATCAAAATTGCTTGTAGCGCTATCAGCGTACTAAAAAAATCAGATCGGATTTACCATCTCATCTATTTAGTATATAATATATATACTTATTTGTTATTCTGATTATGGATATATACTTTTATAACATGTCAAACAAGCGAAACGGACCATAATCAGAATAACAAATAAATGACTTTGACATTTTATTTATTTAAGTGATTGGTAGAAAATGATTTGTTTAATTTTATTGGATGGATATTCAAAGAACTATCTGTGAAGTATACCCTCCAAAAAAGAGCAGAGCAAAGGGCGATGGGAAAAAACGTCCCCACCATCCAACAGATTTCAAACAAGTGTCATTTGAAACATCTATTAGAATCTTTGACTATGAACACTATAGACAGAGTCATAATGCAACGGGAGAGTACCTCTTTTAGATAGCAATATTTTTCCCTGTAATGTTGCGATCACTAGAAAACAATTACCCCAAAATACTAAAATCACCATTCTAAAAGCTACTTTTTAATTTAAAATTGATTACGTCAATTTATTGTTTAATTAAAGGTTTACTGTTTACTATATTATTTCCTGCAATCATATAATTATACATACTTGCTCCTAGTATTATACTATCTTTTTTGTTTAATTTTACCATTTATACTGATGTTTAATACACCGTGAAATCTAAAGCATTGTACTAACTATCAGGGATGAATCTTCCCATGATTACGAATAAATTTTTGTACGGGACTAACTTTGTTAACTGGACAAGAAAAAACAGCTGTTCCATAAGTGCAAGTTATGTAAATATCATACGGGTCATCATGGGTATAGTGGGGTCTATGTTTGTATTTTGAAAAATAAAAGACAGCACTATTTTGTACATGAGTTTTATTGCATTATTTACTATTGACCTTTAAACAAAATCAGTTTCGTGTGAAAAATTCGAATTCATTCGTCTATTTCAGTCACATTTTTCAAAAGATGGTGTATTCGTACATCTAAGTATTTTAAAGCTATGGCCTTTATTAACAGCACAATGTGGTTTTCGAACGGATTTTGCTCTCTGATGTGGTCGTTTAATGTCGGAAATATTATTTTACCTAAATTCTTTTTCAAAACAACTGCGACCATTTGAGCCAAAGCTTAGTCTTTGGACAAAAACGAGGTGCCTTTCAATTTTATAGTATTCCTCAAAACTTTGGTTGATTTCCAATGAGAGGTTTTCCTTTTTTTCTTTTTTTCTTCTTTCCTGTTCTCCGGATAGATCGCGCCAGACTTGCTATGTTACTGGTAGGAACGGAACGTCACACCATTTTTCACACTTGGATGTAATGATATCGTAAAACGGAACGTACATAAAAACGTTCTGATTTGAAAGTCTAAATAAATATCAGTTTAAGCCAAGATAGCTTAAAAGTAAATAAACAAAGACGGTGATTATATTTAACATTCTTTTTGTTGTTTTTACTCGCCAAAAAGTTATGTGACACATGTTTTTAAAGTTGACATTGGCGAAATTATTGTGGCAACACGATTGAGGCCACGAAGAAAAAAATTAAGTAAGTAACGTAGTTACATCATCGCCATCTACAAAGCTCTAGGAAACTATGCTGTTTTTTTATTTCTCAAAAAGAAAACCCCTCATTGCATCTTCCAGTGGCCGCAATCCATTTTTCTCCTAGATTCGGGTCTTTAGGAAAACTGTAATGAATACGAAGAAATTAAATAAATATAACAAATTTATTACTTACTGATTCCGTAGATAACAATTGGAAATCATTCAGCGTCGCTATAGCGCGACGAAATTCATAATATACTCACTCTTTAACATCAGTTTACTAATTTGAAAATTTTACCCTAACGACAGGGTAGGATGAAAACGTGAATTATGGCAACACTGAGATACTGCATATTTTTAGGTTATACTATTAAAAAAATGCTCAAAATAACTAAAGAAAATGCTAGTAATCTAGTTCAACGTAATTAACATTTGAATCACTTATTTTCTGATCGCGCAATGTATTTATTATGTATTTATCTGTAGAAAAACATTAAAAAACTCACTCACTTGTGGAAAGTCAATCCTTCGATGTGTTTTTCGCTGTGGCTTCCGCAGCCAAGCACGCTACACCCAACCATACCTCACTAAATGATAACTTTACTAATGGAGTCTCTTGTATAAAATCTTTCTCAAAATCAAAAGAAAACCAAAATCGCTCACAAGTCGACGCTTTGTTTGTCACAATTTAAAAGTGTGACATCAACAAAACGGGTTACGCGATAGAGATGACAATAAAGATTTTGTGTCTCTTTTTAACATATAAGAACTTAAATAAGGGCTTCTCTTTTTAAAATGGATGACGTAACATCGCTCTGTCTATAGTGTCTATAGTCAAAGATTAGAATAGAGAACTTTTTACTATGGCGACATATTTCAAATGCTTGGGGTTTAGATTTTATAATATATTCTTCTTTTTTACTTACACATTTACTTAGTGTGCATTAAAAAGGACTAGAATATGGTGATCTAAATAATATTTTAATATAAAATGCGTAGTATTTTAATATCTTTGCTATAAGGTAACATTATTTTTTAGAAACCAAAAAAATCATTTTTTTTCTTATATTTTATTGCGCGGAGATTTAGTAGCTCTAAGAATAAAAAAGTATTACGCTAAACGCTAATAGTGTCGCAAAATGAAGGTGCCGGAAACCGGTTCGAGCTAGTCGGGACGTGCGCAGAGGAGGAGATTTTGAAAACGTTTTGGCACAATTATGGATACAGGACGTCAATGTACATAGAATCGTCATTTGTTTACGTGAAATACGCCTTTTTGTTTGTAGAAAAAAATATTTTTGTTTAAAAATAAATACATTTGCGTCGAAAAGTTATTTTTTATTATAAAAAAACCCAAATGTTTTTGCAATTAATACAGGTATTTTAGACTTTTTTGGGTCCCAATAAACAAATTGACACATATCCCATGACTGTTGTAGGATGGGGACGGGGTTCATACAAAATCCCCCATGGTGCTTTTATAGAGTTTTGATTAAATAACATTAGTCTTAGATATATTTTATTTATTATTTTGAAAATAACGTTTCAGAACATAAAATCTCGATATGGTTTTGTAACAAGCAAAATTTTTATCAAACTTTGCATACCGAATTGAGAATTATAATAAAACTCATTTTTTTTAAAATATTGATCGTTAAATTACACAAAGATTTATTATATGTTGGCTTTACTTATACGATGTTGAAAAAGAATACCGTGATTGATAAAGTTGAGTGAAAACATTGAGGAACCCCACACGGCTAAGTGGTCCAGTCATATGACAGTATATCTGTACTAAACGGCGATAGGCCTGCCTCATATTATGTGGATGCATATCCAAATAGAAGTAGATAAAACGCTAGTGATGAGTAAAGGAAAGGACAAAGTCATGGCTTCAAATTGGATAAGTGGATAACCTAAACTTCAGATTTGAAAACATTTGCCACTTTTGGAGATTTGGTGCGAAAATAATCCCTTATTCAGAAAAAAGCGTATACTTTTAACTTTTATAAGTAAAAATCAACTAAAAGGAAATACCTAAGTCATCCAATCAATCAGTATTGTAGTAATATAAAGGGTGTACAGTAGATATCCGGAACACGGATAAGCTTTTATCGCGAACAGTCAAAATAGGAGATTGTGCATCCCAAACTAGGAAGATAAATCATGTAGGGATGGGAATCGCGATAATTTAGAAGAATATCGAAGAAGTATGAGGTCTGAAGTGACTGTTGTCGATATTTTTTCGTAATTAAAGTCGTACCAAAAAGATGTTCAATCTTAGTTATCATTACTGGACTGTACCACCTTTCAAAGATACACAATATAATACAAAATTATGTATGAAGCGTATCGTACCATTTTGTAAAATGTTTCATTACTTTAAATAACCCCATCTTACTTCATGCCCTTTCGCTCGTGAAACGTAGCATTATAAATAAATTGCATATATCAGTAATATCACAATTTCAGTTGAACTAAACCCAAAACAAAATTAATTCCTTAATCCTTTCTCTAAAAGGAGGAACTTGTTGGTTAGAGTAACTATTTTCCTAAGCAATGATTAGATTGCTAACGGCTTGTTCTAGGCGGCTGCATTAAAAAGAATATTGCGGAATGAAACAGTTGAACTGCTTTTAGTATTATTGCGTTCAGTTCTTAATGACAACGAGTGTTATAGGTAAACCTAACAATGGAAAGCATTAAATTGGCCGTGTATGCTGGCTTAGAATGTCACTACCCCTTTCTATCCACGGGTGCGCAAAAGGCGGCTAAAGGTTTTTGTATTTTTTTCTGAGAATTACTTCTTTTTGATTCTCATATTTTATTTCAAAAAATACAAGATACAAGTGGCTTTTTTAAGTGGTTTTTGGGCGATGTGGTTGGGTACCCATCACCAAAGTTACTTTATTTCTACCATCTTCTCCCCACGCAACTTCCAAAAGTGGCTGAGGAATTTCTAATTATCTAGCTCTGACCCCTTCAAGGGATTTAAAGCCGTGAGTATATGTATGTGTGTATTTTTAGGGTTCCGTATGTCTGAATACAAAAACGGAACCCTTAAAGGATCACTTGTGTGTCTGTCCGTCCGCTTACAGTCAATTATCTCCGAATCTATTTGACCCAAATATTGAAGTGTGACGTGAGCAGATGAAATCTGTATATGGGGTTCATTTTTGGAGGGGAAGAGGAAAATTAAAAAAATATATTCATAAAACTGCATCGGGTGGCATATCAAATGAAAGGTCTTGTTGAGAAGATCTTAAATGTATTTTTACATACATACATACATCCATCCTGACGTCCCTCAGCAGGGACAAAGGGCCTTGAGCAGATTTCTCCATCTGGCTCGATCTTGGGCAGCGGCTGCGAGATCCTCCCACTTCAATCCCACAACTTTTGCCTCATTCTCCACAGAACGTCGCCAGGTTGTTTTTTGGCGGCCCCGTTTACGTTTCCCGGTTGGCTGCCAGCTAAGCACTTGCTTAGACGGGAATTCATCGTGTCTTCTGAGGGTATGACCTAGCCACCTCCATTTTCTTGTGAGGATTTCCTGGTCGATGGGTTTCTGCTTAGTCAGCCTCCACAGTTCCGCGTTCGAAATGGTTCGTGGCCAGTAAATCCCCAAAATTCGCCTTAGGCATTTGTTGACAAATACCTGTAGCTTGCTGGATAGGTCTTTCCGAACGAACCATGTTTCGCAACCGTGTAGCAAGACTGACTTTACGTTAGACTCGAAAATCCTCACTTTTGTATGCCGGGTCATGACGTTAGAGCTCCACACCGGCTTTAACTGGGCAAAAGCACCTCTAGCTTTATTTAGGCGGGTTTCGATGTCCATCTCTGTTCCTCCTATTGGGTTCACTACTCCCCCGAGATAGGTGAATTTCTCAACCCGTTCGACATCTTCGTCATTAATTTGGAGCGGCTGGTTATCCTGGGAGTTAAGAATTATTTATAAATGTATTTTTGGTAATTTTAAAATAAATAGTATCCAAATTATTCAAGAAAATAGACGAAAATTGACCATTCCCACCCCGTTATCACCGAAACTACTGAAACTAAAAAAACAGAAATTAGTTTTCTCCTTATAGATTATAGGAAAACCCATAAGAAGTTCATGATATTAAATAACATGGTTAATCACTCAATAACAACATCGTACGGAACCCTCTTCACGCGAGTTCAACTCGCACTTGTCCCCTTTTAAACTTACGGTTCAGTATAATTTGTTCAGATGGTCCATAGAAATATAATTACTATAGAGCGAGCAAATGCACATGTGAACATTGAGAGCACATGAGAACATGAAATCAAATCTAGCGCCAACCGCAAGCAACAGTTGTCAAAAAGTGCAAATCGAAAGCGTTAGAGGAGTGTTTGTCAGAAGTTTTTAATTGTTTTTTACAATAAAAATGGTGAAATGCGCAGTTAAAACTAGTGAAAGTGATACGCGAAAACACACCAAACAAAAATCAAATGTGACTTTTCACAAGTAAGTAAGTTTTATTTAATAATTTACGTGATAAAATTTTATATTCGCGGGGTTGGGGGACGAAATCTATCATTCTTACGAATGACAAGATTGACGCACGCACGCACGCACAACGATTTAGAGATGGGGTACTTTCATTAGGATGTTTCAATTTTCGATCAATTAATCGTTCGATACAATCGGTTAATAATAAATATATATTTTTTGGTAATTGTTTAATACATCTAAAAATCAATATGTTTATGAGTATGTGACTTTGCTATTTGAAAATTGAGTAATGATTTCTGGAATGATTATATATGTTTTTTTGTAAGATCTCAATAGAGACGTAACTTGAATACCAAAGAAAATATTAACACATTACATGTATATTTTTATACACTTGTGTCTTACCATTTACTCTTTGGGCTACAGTAGGGTTGTATTAATTAACGAATTATATTCGCACGCCTTTATTTGTATTAAGTGAAATGTTTCTTTTAGAGAATTGGCTTTAATTTTACCAACGATCTTTTAATTAGTTACTCACAATAAGATGTTATAAATTCTAATTTCAGGTTTCCAAAGGATACCAAAATAATTAAAAAGTGGATCCATGCTGTTCACCAAAATATTAATTCGGAACCTAACATCTGGAGCAGGATATGTACATTGCACTTTCCAGATTCCTTTGAAGATTGAAAAATTTAATTCATGACTATAGGCGAATAACGTATCTAGAGATTCAACACATTATGCAGATTGGATCGGGAAGCGTTCATGAGATTTTACACGAACATCTTCACGTGAGGAGGATAGTTTCACGCTGGGTGCCACACAACCTCACCGAGGTACAGAAACAGGTCCGGGTGGAATGGTGTCGTGATATGATTAATAAATTTGATGCTGGCTCGTCACGGCTGGAGGCCACGGTATGTCGGCTACTATCATGGTAGAAGTCGTTAGTCTGCCAACCCGCACTTGGCTAGTGTGGTGGACTATTGCCAAATCATCCTATAGAGTAAGATCGAGCCCCTTGATTGCGACATATACGGGCTATGAGAAGTGAGAGACTGTTACATAGTACTGATAAGTAAAAAAAAATACAAGTTCTATTTAGAATTATATATTTATTAAATAACTGCTGTTTTTTTATATTTTCTGCACATAATCATTTTCAATGTCCTCTGCTGGACAATACATACAGAAGCCATTCACCAAAAAATATCCACCAAACATACTACATACATACAAACATATACTCATGCCTAAAAGTTAGAAATTCCTTAGCTACTTTTGGAAAGTTGAGTGGGGAAACGATGGTAAATAAAGGTTGTTGGTCTTTATAGGTCTCCAACAGCATCGCCCAAAAATTCCGTAAAAGCCCCGATACAGTTAAACGCCTCTTACGTACACCCACCGGAAGAAACAGGGAAGTGCTATTCTGCCGTCCCGAGACTAAACCGCAGTAATCGACATTTTTGCGGTTTTTAGTTTTTCGTAGATTCTAAGAGTGCAGTTTCAGAGCTATTTAGTAAATTGATCCATATATTGCTATGTCATATAGAAGTATTATAATTTATTTTCTAAAAATTTATACTGCCTTTTAGACTCCCTCCTAAAAAACGCTAATTTTGATTTATTTGATCTAAAAAACTAACTAAAATGCAGTAAATCACTTACTTCCCGGCTTTTTCAAGGTTTCCTAGGTAAAATGCAGTAAGTGCGCTAAGGTTATAACTCGTTATTTAGTTCTTTGTTCAACGTCATTTTTACTTAAACTATCTAAAACGCAGTATTATTGAGCTTAAAAAAATATTTTTTTTACTGCTTTTAAAATAAAATATTTTTGAGTGATGAAAACTGCCTAAAATGCAGTAAATTCAAATATTACTTCGCTTAAATCTGGAAAAGCTTATATTGACAACACTCTAAAACCAACTAATACGCAGTATTTACATACATTACTTCGATTTAATTTGGAGAATCACTATCATATTTATTTTATGAACTAAGTAAAACGAAGTAACTTCTCATGTTACTGCCTTTTAGCTTGTAGTGGACAGTTATTATTCTCTTGTAACTGCAAGCAAAACAGGTATAATATATACACTTACTGCAATTAAGTTGGTATTGCGTTGCATTTCTAAATCTTAATACTGACTAAATGGACGTAATGAACTAATTTACTGCGGTTTAATTTGTACTTAAAATAAATATTTAATATACAGAACACCCTAATTGTAAGTATTTTGAGATGATTACTGCGTTTTATTTAGTAACTGAAGTACGGTGCAGTCGAGTGTCAGACAAAGCTAAACGGGCGCGGATTGTAACTTATAAGTATGTTTTATCCAAAGAAGAAGACGTGACTATTGATGTTTGTAAAACCTTTTTTCTGGGTACACTCAGCTACAAACCAAAGAACGACAAACACATTCTGTCAGTACTTAAAAAGTCTATTACAGATCAGTGTGACAAAAGAGATGGCCGCAATTTAAAACCCACAATTATTGACAGGGAGTTAATTAAACAACATATCGAATCGTTTAATCCAGAAGTGCATCTTTACCGTCATGCACCTAATAGAAGGTATCTACCAAATGATCTTACGATTACAGACATGTTCAATAATTTCATCGCAAAGTATCCGGGCTACTGCAGTATGGAGACATACAGAGACACTCTGTCTAACGAAATGAACATCCAAGTCGTGTCAAAGATGGCTATGCTAATGACTGCGCGATTTGCGAAATGCATGCTCGCCACAAACGCCGCTATACCCAAGCTCGAATAAAATACGATGCCGATAAAGCGCAGCCATGTCCACCGGGTGTCACTTTTGTTTCTATTGACCTGCAAAAAGCGATAATGCTACCCCGATTAGATGTTTTTAAAACTGTATTATTTTGTCCGAGATTAGTAGCATATAATGAAACTTTTGTTCCCCTTCACAATTTCAAATCCGGTGATGTCTTTTCTGCGGTGTGGCACGAAGGTATAGTAGGACGTTACCAAGAAGATCTCGTGAGTACTTACCGTGCATTTTTCCTCAGCAACCGGGACGCAAAACATATAATTTGATGGGTTGATAACTGCTCGGCCCAGAATAAAAATTATTGCCTGTTCACATTTCTATCACTATCATAAATTGCTCAGACATAGCTAGCACTCAAATAGAATTAATTTTTTTTGAACCAGGGCACACCTTTATGTCGGCTAATTCATTCCACCACTTCATTGAACAGTCCCTGGCCAAAAAAGGTAAAGTCTATGACTACCAAGATTTTTTAGATTGTATAAAGCAATCAATTAAGTCTGGAAATGTAATTACTAAAGATATGCAAATACATGATTTTTATAATTACAAATCTCACATCGCAGAGACAAAAATGAAGGACAGTGACGGAAATAGAATATACCTAAGAGATATTGTGCAAGTTATAGTAAAAAGAGGAGATTACAAGCTGTATTACAAAACTGATTATGAGGAATGTGAGTATAAGCATATGTTTTGCTTAAAAAATAAAAAAAATTGCAATAGCTACTCAAAAAACTGACCTTCGTGGAATAGAAGTGGATAGAAAAGCTAAGCTTTTAAAAGACGTAGGCCCGTTAATGCCAGAAAATAGGTTACGATTTTGGAAAAATCTCACTGCTTACAGTGGTGCAGCTAAAAAAAAGGGGGTTGTATTCGACGTTGATGACGAGTAGTTTTTATTCTTTTATTATTTTCCGAACTTAAAGTGTATTAATTAAGGCTATTTTTAAATAACCTGTTTCGTAAAACTAAGTTACAAATAACGTGCCATATTTAAATGTGTTTTTCCTACTTAAACGACCGTCATTTATTTTATAGAAGGGTGTTTAACATTCCTAAGAGTAAGTCGTTTCATATACAATTGTACCTACCTCACAGTTACCTAGGCATAAAGAGAAAGCTCAAATAGTTTTAAAATATGTATACTTACTTATCTAGTTTGTTGCTAAGGTAGTGGTAATATTTTGTTCCTAACGGCCGCTTTACTGAATATTTCCGAGGTAAATCTAGATGTAAGATAATTTTTAATACTGATTTTGAAAGACTGTGCATAAGACTGTAGTAGTAATAGAATTTTAAACTACCTTTTTATTATGATTATGTTGCTTCTAAAGCTTTTGTTACGAAGGTTGTTCAATTTATAGTTTTTTTGTGATTAATTAGGTATGTGCCCACCTAACTGCCGCCTAGCGGGATGGTTCCTAGATGTAAGCTAAGAACTGATTTTTATATAGTTCAATAAAGGATTGATTTAAAGTTTAACTAGCATTTTTATTCATAAAGATTTATTTTTTGCTGATACTGACAGATCTTTGTATTTACTGTCCCTACAAATCTGATAATGCATTGCACATAACAAATTAAAATGCAGTACTCTCAGCAACTTTACTGCGCTTTAGCTAGGATCCTTAACGAGAAAAACATAAAAAAGCAGTAATAGCTTATTTTACGGCATTTTAGTTTGGAAACGTTTAAAAAACCGTAGCAGTAATAGTAACAGAAATCACCTGAGTTCACTAAAAATACCATAATTTATTTAGTTGACGCACCATGTACTTTATTTTGTACTTATTTTTAAGCCAGATAACCCTAGTTTCATTTGTCATTCAAAGATTAATTATAAACCTAGTGGTAACAAAGTTAAGCCATTTTGAAACCTTTAAACGCGTTTTTCTCGAAATCACCAATTTTCACTTACTGCGGTTTAGTCTCGGGACGGCAGTATTGTAAGCCGACACTACAAACATAATAACAATCGTAAAATTCGAGGGTTCTCCCCTTGGTCAAATTTCGGAATCATTTCATAAAGTATCGATTCTCTTCTTTGATAAAAAATCGATGTTGCACAGATTGATAATGTTTAACAATTACCCATCCTTATTTATCAATATAAATGTACGTAAGTAGCTATAGCACACCCGCCGACACTGTGCACAAGCGGGAGTCTCGCAAATGCGTGTTCTATAGTAATTATATTTCTATGAGATGGTCCTATAACGATTCAAACTTTATCTCTCAGTATATTATTGGTACAGATGAAATCTCTTCGCAAGACAATCAATGTTCGTTACACAAACAAGGTTGAAACAAAAACAAACATTCTGAAATGTTTGGCTGCGAAATAGTAAAATCAAACGCCTTTGGTCTGACCAATGAAAAACAAGAAAAACGTATCGAGGCCTAGCACAAGCGCTATTTTATAGTCACAATATCGCTTAGAATGAGATGAAAGTATAGGATATATTTATAATAAATACACGGACACATTATACACAGATCAAGTCGGCCCTAAACTAACTCAACGATATATTTAATATTATATAGTACACTAATAAATAACATCAAATACTAAAAAAACAATAATTTATGCTCAACACATAAATTGTGCTCTGAGAAGGGATCGAACCCGCAACCTTCGGGTCAAGAAGCTAGTCACCTATCCAGTATCCACTCGACCACGGACGTCGATACTAAGTAAGTGCGAAAGAGATGGTTGTTTTATTCCACGCGATATTTAGTGATGGATGTGTAGTGTAGGCTAAGAATAGCACTACCCAATTTCTTCCGGTGGGTGTACGTAAGAGGCGACTAACGGTATTGGGGCTTTAAAGGTATTTTTGGGCGACGCGGTTGGAGATCCATCACAAACAACCTTTATGTCGCCATCTTTTTCCCGCGCAACTTCCAAAAGTAGCTGAGAAATTCTAATTCTCTAGCTCTGGCTATCCCTTCGAGGGATTTATAGCCGTGAGTATATGTAGGTATGTCTAGTTAAAAGGTCGCTCATACTAGCTATACAGCAGTTTCCCATCCCTAATCTGGATCCTTTGTGATGTTAATTAATGACATTAGTTGAAAGAAGTTGAACGGGATTCGGAACTATGTTCGTGAGTTAGATTGATTGCTGAATAGTTTTAGGATCGCTGGAGAGATGCGATTTTATTCGTGAGCATTAATATATATTTTTATGGAGGTATATGATAATGTTGTTGAAATTGTAGTTTTTAGCATGAATTTAGTGAAAGAACAGTAATATTCAGACTTTTAAACAACTTGAAAGTTGCTGTGTAGTGTCGGCTTAGAATAGCACTACCCCATTTCTTCCGATGGGTATACGTAAGAGGTGACTAACGGTATTGGGGCTTTTAAGGGACTTTGGGCGATGCGGTTGGAGACCCATCACCAACAACCTTTATTTTACCATCCTTTCCCCACGCAACTTCCATAAGTGGCTGAGGAATTTTATAATTCCCTAGCTCTGGCTACCCCTTCAAGGGATTTATAGATTTATGGTATGTTTAGTGAAATAACAGTAATATTCAGACTTTTAAACAACTTGAAAGTTTATATGTACACTTTCCTAGTTGCATGTTTTTACACATAATATGTTTATGTTGCGTTATCTAAAACCGATTCACAAATTGTTTTGTAAGATTTTCTTAAATTTATTATAATGATAAAAGGTGCTGACGAATTTATATTATAAGGATATAAACTACCCTTTCTGGAACTACAGTCGTCATTAAGTAAACGTATACTTATACTCACGCGTTAAATTTTCTTTGAGGTAGGCCGAATGAGGTAGGAATAATAAGTTGGGATTCCAATGTAAATTGCTCTGTTAATATTGAGAGCGTTACTCTAGCGGCTTTGAGATAGTTCAGCGTGAAATTGTAGTGAGCTCTACGGGACTACTACGATGATTTATCACTGTATTACATTTTATTACTTACTAATTCTTGTGTATCAATTCCTGTTTAGGGCATACTACTAATCATTATCCACCTAGGCTCTAATATTGATAAACTATAACATACTTTTCACCATTTCATTGTCTATTTAAAACAATATTCAAAATTATGTTTGCGTTCAATTTAGCTTATATCATCCAAGGCTGAACCAACCATAGCCTACCATCATGTTAGGCGAGGCATGATTAATACTTTCAATCATGGTAAGTAAGCTCGAGTGAGGTCAACCCTATTTTCTATCATTAACAGCTGAAATCGTTATATAGTGTCGGCTTAGAATAGCAGTACCCCACTTCTTATGGTGGGTGTTTGTAAAAGGCGGCTAAAGATATTGGGGATTTTTAATGATTTTCGGGCGATGCCGTTGGAGGCCCATCACTTACATCTATATTGTTTACAATCTTTTCCCCATCTAAGTTCCAAATGTGGCTAAGGAATCAAATATTCCAAAGCTGTAGCTACCCCAGCCAGGTATTTATAGCCGTGAGTATATGTATTCATGTAACAGCTGAAACTTTAAAATAAATTACGCTATTTGCCTTACATATAACACCGCCATTAGTTTCTATTGGGGTTGGCAGAGATAATCAATAGCCGCTTTGTAATATAAGGGTGGAGCTTTCGAGCTTTGACTATATTCATCAATCTTCAGACATACCCTTTTGTTCTTCATAATTCGGATTCCGACCTTTTGAAGCATATTGTCTATTTAATATTAATTTGCTCTCCGCCCTTATCGCACTCTACTGCTATTACCATCTACATCGGAACTATTTGACGGCTCCGTAAGGGTTAAACGATAGAATAAAATGAATAAACGAACCATAATATTTAAAGAAGAAAGAAAGAAGAGACATTTATTCATATTTGAACTGTGAATGTGACCCATTTAGAGTGACACACCCATAACCTCCCGCTTACTTTAAGTTTCAATGCAAGAATATGTTCCGCCTTTTCAAAGGTGTTTTCATATTTCATAGCACTAAAGATCGCGATATAAGGGAATTTAAATCAAACCGGAAGTGGCTTGCCGAATGGACAACGGAAGTCAATTTTCCCGCCAACGATTTGGAGTTCGATTGAAATTCAATTTTGGAATGCATACTTTCGCCAGCGATTTCGGGCTTATATTCCCTAGGGCAGTGTTTCTCAGTCTTTTTGACTTTGCGAACCCATTATAGTTTAAACATTCTGGTGACCCCTTTTGTCATAAAAAGACGAAGAAATACCTCATATAATTAAATCAAAAGACTATGTTAATGTATTTTTTCAATTATGGTAAGTACAAAAGTACAATTAGAATGTTTTTTGTTCATGAAAACCTCTTGTGGGGATTATTTCCAATAATTTCGCACTAGAAGCCATTGACACTATAGCTCAATTGGCAGAGCGACGGGGGCGTATACCTGGAGGTCATGGGTTCGATCCCCTCAAGTGTCGAAATTTTTCATTTCTTTATTTATTACAAAAGTACAGTTTTGGTTGATTTTTACTATGTGTTAGAAACTTGTCTTTTTATTTCAGCCTTTTTGTGACCCCTATAGGGGTCTAAAAACACTGCTGTAGGGTATACATTTCATCAAATATTTTTTTATACAAGGTTGGCATTGAAGCTTAGCATGCCAAAAATTGGAGCGATTGGTTTCCCATAGACTGACATTGAACACTATTATGGGTGATTATTCCTCGATGGTATCGTTTTTTCGAAATAATTGTCCGTCACGACCTGGTACGATGCACGTACTCGATGCTATGGCCATAATACAAAGTTTGGTAGAGATCGGTGCAGCCGTTTAGGAGGAGGGACTGACCTTGATATCGAAATGAAAAGATCACCGCTTGAAATTCAGAGAGTCGTCTGTTTGAATACTGAATCGGGTGTAAACCAATGAAATACATACATAAATATACTTACGGCTATAAATCCCTTAACGGGGTAGCCAGAGCTTTGGAATGAGAAATTCCTCAGCCACTTTTGGAAGTTGATGGGGGAAAAAATGGTAATAATCAATGTTTTTCGTGACAGGTCCCCAACCACATCGCCCGAAAATCACTTAAAAAGCCCCTATACCCTTAGTCGCCTCTTACGATCACCCACGGGTATAAATGGGGTAGTGTTATTCTAAGCCGACACTACACGGCACCAATGAGTCTTTGTTAATTTATCGAGCTTGGTAACGGTAAGTGAAAATAGTAATACCCTACGTGTTACCCTTATACTAGTTGACAAATTTTTGACATTCAGAAGTGTAAGTACCGCTACCACATCTTCAAGGATATATGGCGTGAACTATATTGTATTTACTTGATAGTTAAACTGCCTAAGAACCTCAAGGTTGTTAAAAGTAAAGGAAAACATCTGGAATTCCACATATTAAGATTAAGATTAAGATTATTTATTCAGAAAAAAAGACAAATGGATAAGACTTAAAATAAAATACGACATAAAAAGTTTACAAAAGAAAAATATGGTCGTTTACACACGCTGATGCTGTAGGTACTAGGTCGAACCCTTATTACAGTCACCAGAGTATTCCAATGTTTACAAGTAAAAGTGATATTAAAGTCTTAACAATGATAAAATGTAAACAAAACTAGTCAGTGCTTTAGATAAATTGGGAAACATATTATATTAAAATAATGCAAGATAAATATAATTAGTGCGATTAATAACTGGTTTAAAAACAAACGTGATAAGAGAAATAAAAGATAATATAAATTAGAAATATGTAATGTACATATATAATAATAGTAAAAGTAATATGTAAATAAATATACTTTGAGAATATGTGTATATGTCCTCGTATTATTTAATGTGTAATTAAAAAAAAAAAAAAAATTCTTAATTTGACATATATAGTATGATGAAAAGTCCTGAACCTTAATATTACTACAAATGAGAATTGTAAAAAAATAATAAAAAATAACATACATAACATAACATAAACGTTCACGCCGAATATCCCCGAAGGGGTTGGCAGAGGTACTAATACTTCTGAACATCACGTGACTTTGTCACCTGGTGTTAAGTTCAGAGTATAATAAAAAACAATAATAAAAATAGTCAATGTTACTTCAGTTGAGAACTAACTATTTTAGATAAGTTAGCAGTTCTTCCGTTGAAATGTAATCAGTATTGCGGAGAAATTTGCTAACTGTTAGTTTGCATTGATGAGGAGAAAGGTGAAAAATTTTGAGTTTATGATTAATTTTATTATATAAATGTGGACCCAAAAAATTTAAAAACCTTTGAGCAAAAGAAGTTCTGCATAATTTTGAAGAATATACTCGATGGATATCACGTCTAGAAATTTCTTCATTACACTGGGTATTTTGGACATTAGACAATTTATGTATTTTAATTACACTTGATAAAACATATAATTTGCGAACTGATAACACGTCAGCTATTTTGAATAAGTTGGTCGTAGGGGTACGAAAGGGCAAATTATAGCTCACCTTGAGAATTGCTCTTTGAGATCTTTCGAGTTTTAGCATGTAAGATTTAGAAGCACCACCCCAAACTTTAATACAATAAGACAATAGTGATTGAGTAAGCGCGTAGTAGATCGTTTTTAGAAGTTTCAGGTCTACTAAAGATCTTAAGTGTCGAAAAAGAGCCATCAATTTTCGGATTTTAGCCGAAAGTGTTGAGATATGTTTTTCAAATGTAAGGTGCTGGTCGATGATAATACCAAGGTATTTAATGCTATCCACTCTGACAATGCAAAAGGATGAGCAAGAACATGGAAAAACAGAAGAGATATTGAAAATTTCACAATTTCCTGAATGAACTAACAGTTTATAAGCATCAGGGGATAGTTGGGTCGTTTTATTAATAGTGAAACATATATACTTAGTTTTTTGGATATTGAGAGCGAGCTGATTATTTATTAACCATCTATTTACATTATCAAGACCTTGTTGAGCAAAATGAAACGTTTTATTCCAAGTTTTTTCAGAAAATAATAAGGCAGTGTCATCCGCAAAAGTTATTATTTTACCATTGATCAACATAAGATTGCACAGCTCATTAACTCAATATAAACTAAAAAAAGCGTAGGACCCAAGACACTTCCTTGTGGAACACCATATGATATTGGCTTAGCTGTACCCGAAAACTCACCTATCCTTACACTCTGACATCTATCACTAAGGTAACTAATAAAAAGTTTAAGTTGAGTATCACGTACACCCAGGGACTCAAGTCTATCAATCAAAATGGGGATATACACTGTATCAAACGCTTTTTGTATATCTATAAACAGTGCAAGACACTTTTCCGATTTATCTAACTTTTCTACTACTACCATGTGAGAGTATTGCACAGTATGTTAGTACTACTAATATGTGCTATTAGGTACTAACTTAGTACCTACATCCGATTGGCCTGCCCATGATTGTACTTTAACTTCTTAAATACAAACTCATGACAATAGGTTGATATTATTAACATCAACACATGTTTGCCGTGTAGTATCGGCTTAGAATAACACTACCCCATTTCACCCGTGGGTGATCGTAAGAGGCGACAAAGGGTATAGGGGCTTTTTAAGTGATTTTTGGGCGATGTGGTTGGAGACCCGTCATCAAAAACATAAATTATTACCATCTTTCCCCCATCAACTTCCAAAAGAGGCTGAGGAATTCCTCACTCCAAAGCTCTGGCTACCCCGTTAAGGGATTTATAGCCGTGAGTATATGTTTGTATGTACATGTTATGCTAATCAGGATTAACGATTAATATTTTCTGTCCCCGTTTGATATTCAAAGTGAGTTTTAACTTTTAAAAGTATAATTTAGTAGATTTTCAAACCACTTTATTTTCTAGTCTTGTTTTCAAATTAATAAGTTGGGATTCCAATGTAAATTGCTCTGTTAATATTGAGACAGTTTCTCTAGCGGCTTTGAGATAGTTCACCGTGAAATTGTAGCGAGCTCTACGGGACTACTACGATGTTTTATCACTGTATTACATTTTATTACTTACTTATACTCGTGTATTAATTCCTGTTTATGACATACAAAACATAACATAAACGTTCACGCCGTTTATCCCCGAAAGGGTTCGCAGAGGTACCAATTATTCTTAACAACAAGTGACAGCGCCATCTAGTGGCCAAAGTTGGTACCGCCGTTTTTCTTAGACAGTGTACTCACGTGATAGGGTGCACGCCAATCGTCGTACGTATTTGTAAGACTACACTGACACATGACTAAGTTAAACCCAGCCGTGTGGGTTTCCTCACGATGTTTTCTTTCACAGTTAACAACCAATATAAATTAACCACTCATACGTCTTTACAAAAGGCAAATTTATAAAGGACCGACCCGGGATTTGAACCCTCACCTGTCTGCACGATAAGCGCTGTTCTACCCACTGAGCTATCATGGTTAACAGCATACCACATAATTACCCGCATAATAAACATATTTCTATCAAATTTGAACTCGTGGTAAGCGTGATTCTTGTTTCAGTACCGCATTCTCGTCAGCGTAATACTGACACAGGTATATTTATTGCGAGCTTGTAAACTAATACTGTATGAATACTGTGATAACTGCTTATAATTAATTTACGGTTAGTTATACGAACTAGTAACATACATTTATTTTATTAACACAGTGTGCCGTGTAGTGCCGGCTAAGAATGTCGCTATCCCTTTCTACCCACGGGTGTCGTAAGAGGCGACTAAGGGTATTGGGGCTTTTCATTGGATTTTTGGGCGATGCGGTTGGAGACCCATCACCAGAACCCTTTTTTTACCATCTTTTCCCCACTCAACTTCCAAAAGTGGCTGAGGAATTTTATAATTCCTTAGCTCTGGCTACCCCTCCTAGAGAATTATAGCCGTGAGTATACGTATGTATGTATTAACACAGTTGTGTAGGCTTAGAATAGCACTAACCCAGATGGGTCATGGTGAAGACGAATAAGGGTTTTGGGTTTTTAAGTAATTCTTTGGTGAGGTGGCTGGAGACCCATCACTAACCATCATTTATTTCTCAAATTTTTTTACAGTCAACTTGACTGTAAGAAATTTACAAGTTATTTCTCTAAATCAATTCTCATAAGTGGATGTCTGTGACCCACTTGGCCAGGGCGGCGGCAATGGCCAAATCACCCTATTGACGCTAGGCCTGTCGGTGGGCTGTGTGGTACTGCTGGGCAGTGAGGAAGTGGCTGCGGAGTTTTTATTTCGATTACGATTCTAATGCTTTTGCTCCCGTTTAAAAGATTAATATAAAGCAACATCATTCACAAAAAAAATATTTTATGAAAACATATTTTTCACGCCGTATGCTATTATTTCTATACGTGAACTGTCATTTTGTAAACTGTTGTTGAAATTAGTTATTATAACTAAACCATGGTTACTAAGTTTCCTCATTACTTAACTCAAGATAAAAATCATTCGTAAAACAACACATTATTTAAGCAATTTAAATCCATATGCACCTCATAAACCAAAGTTTTTTTTTATTGAAAGCTACATTGCTAGAGTATTCTTTGATGCCTTCAATGCGGCTTAAGCACGATGACGTGACAAATGTTCTGTGTACCCGAATGTTTTCCGACCTACTTTGCTCGGCTTATATCAACTGTTTGCAGCCTCTTTGGCTGGAAGGAATTAGAAATTCCTCAGCCACTTTTGGAAATGTGAGTGGGGAAAAGATGGTAAAAAAAAAGGTTGTTGGTGATGGGTCTCCAACCGCATCGCCCAAAAATCCCTTAAAAGCCCCAATATCGTTAATCGCCTCTTACGTACACCCATCGGTAGAAACAGGGTAGTGCTATTCTAAGCCGACACTACACGGCGAAAGCCGACACTACCCGGTGAATCATAATCATTTTAACTATATTGTTATTAAGTGTCATTTTGCCACCTGCTGTTGTTATTAGTAAGTATAACTCAGCCATGTGGGTTCACTTATAACAATTAACTCACGATAAACCAACTATTTCAGAAGTTTGCATCTCATTTTAACGTTTTCTTAACTGAAACTTCAAAACTACTTTGCCATGGTATTCTTTGATGCCTCCAATGCGGCTTCAGCACGATGACGTGACAAATGTTTTGTGTACCCGAATGTTTTCCGACCTACTTTGCTCGGCTTATATCAACTGTTTGCAGCCTCTTTGGCGTCGCGCCAGATACTAGCAGTGATACCGGTGTTAAGAACAAATGTGGCGGTTATTCTACTTTTACTGCATATGGTACATACATACATACATATTACTCACGGCTATAAATCCCAAAAAAGGGTAGCCAGAGCTTCAGAGCCAGAAACTCCTCAGCCACATTTGGAAGTTGATAGGGTTGTCCCTATCAACTTGATATAAATAAAGTATCGTTGGTGATGGGTACAACCGCATCACCAACGATACTTAAACAGCCCATATCCTTAGTCGCCTCTTTCGAAACTCGTGGGTAGAAAAGGGTAGTGACATTTTAACTATACAAACATACATACATACATACATATACTCATGGCTGTAAATCCCTAGAAGGGGTAGCCAGAGCTAAAGAATCAGAAATTCCTCAGCCACTTTTGGAAATGTGAGTGGGGAAAAGCTGGTAAAAATAAAAGTTGTTGGTGATGGGTCTCCAACCGCATCGCCCAAAAATTCCTTAAAAGCCCCAATTCCGTAAATCGCCTCTTACGTACACCCATCGGTAGAAACAGGGTAGTGCTATTCTAAGCCGACACTACACGGCGAAAGCCGACACTAAACGGCGAATCATAATCATTTTAACTTTATTGTTATTAAGTGTCATTTTGCCACCTGCTGTTGTTATTCGTAAGTATAACTCAGCCATGTGGGTTTCCTCATAACAATTAACTCACGATAAACCAACTATTTCAGAAGTTTGCATCTCATTTTAAGGTTTTCTTAACTGAAACTTCAAAACTACTTTGTCATTCTATTGTATTCTTTGATGCCTTCAATGCGGCTTAAGCACGATGACGTGGCAAATGTTTTGTGTACCCGAATGTTTTCTGACCTACTTGCTCGGCTTGTATCAACTGTTTGCAGCCTCTTTGGCGTCGCGCCAGATACTAGCAGTGATACCGGTGTTAAGAACAAATGTGGCGGTTATTCTACTTATAAGGTAAATTTGCTGTGTAGTGTCGGCTTAGAATAGCACTACCCCATTTCTTCCGGTGGGTGTACGTAAGCGGCGACTAACGGTTTTGGGGCTTTTGAGGGATTTTTGGGCGATGCGGTTGGAGACCCATCACCAACAACCTTTATTTTACCATCTTTTCCCCATTTAACTTTCCAAAAGTGGCTGAGGAATTTCTGATTCCTTAGCTATGGCTACCCCTTCCAGGGATTTATAGCTGTAAGTATACTTATTGCTATTGCTTCACAACATTTAAAAATATACAAATAAGCTTTATGAAAAACCACCCTCTCTATTAAGTGTAATACCGATGTTAAGAACAAATGTGGCGGTTATTCTAATAATACTGCAACTTCAGTCATCGTAAATTCGATGAGAACCAATATTTAGAAATGCCGGTGAAACGTTGAAGGTGGATAAGGTGTTGGATGTGGATATGGACGAAATATACATAATGCTGGGAATATTTTTAAATTAAAAATGCACTGGTTAAGACATAAATAGTGTGATGTAATAAAATAATGTTATAGCCTAGCCTAGTGTGAGGGTCACTGACACACTCATAAGAAAGAGCATCACCAATATAATTATTTGCTATAGAATAGAATAGAATAGAATAGAACTATACTACCAATAGTAAATATTCAAATAATTAAACAATATATTTTTATCTGTATCAATAAAGACTTTTTAATTTCAAATGCTATGGTCAAATATTCTACATTTTGTTGGCTGCCGTTGTTTTATCTCACTGTTGAAAATATTTACAAATGTAAAAAAAAAATATAAAGTGAACGATGCTTATATGATATAATGAATATTTCAGTATATTTTACATACTGACAGCTATAAAACACAAAAAAGGGTTGCAAGAGCGTTAAAATTATAAAATATATATCGGCTTTTAGATGTGTTGATAATGGGAGACCACATCGCCCAATAAATGGCAGTGCTATTCTAAGCCGACACTACACAGCTATATGTATGTTATTGTACTTATAAATTTTAATCTTATTTTTCTACAATCCATGAATTGTCATCTTATTTTTCTTTCGCATCAACAAGACAGAAGCCCCACATTTGTTTCAACATTTGGAGCAGAATAGGTCAGCATTGCGGTCACACGTAGACCAAAGTGTTTTTCAAGTTGGATTAATTTCGAAACGAGCTAAGTTTCTAATTGACGGCCTCTGCGGTTGTTGAGTAGACGCTTGCCAAAAAAACTCAATAGGAGTAAATTATCGCTTTTGTTTGCAAATATAAAAAATTATACATATAATTTACTGCCTCCAAATTAAATTTGTAAGATTGAACCCAGTTTGGAAGGATATTGCAGGCTTGAATCACCTGATTATCCGAAAATTAAGATGATTCCGTGCTTCGGAGGGCACGTTAAGTCGTCGGTCCCGGCTACTATTACGGTAGTAGTCGTTAGTCGCCAACCCGCAATTGGCCAGCGTGGTGGACTATGGCGAATCGCCCTATATAGGGTAGGCTTGAGCCCCTTGGTGGGGACGTATATGGGATGTGAGGAAACGTGAGAGGATATGTAATTTATGGTAATATTCATATACTCACGGCTATAAATCTCAAAAAGGGGTAACCAGAGCTTCTGAGCTAGCAACTCCTCAGCCACATTTAGAAGTTGATAGGGAAAAAGATGGTCTAAATAAAGTTTTATTGGTGATGGATCTCCAACCGCATCGCATCGCCCAGAAACCACATAAAAAAGTTCCATTACCTAGGTCGCCTCTTACGACATCCATGGGTAGAAAGGGGAGTGATATTCTATGCCGGCAATACAAGGCCAAAGTTATATCTATCATTAATCAATAACATTATATAAATATATATTTTTAACAGCATTTAAAACCGGCACTACGCGGCACCGATGTACGATAAATATGTATTACTGTGAAATGATGCAGTCATCACAATAAACTGTTAAGGGAAAAGATTACTGAACATAAAGGATAATTTTGATTACTTATACAATTAATATACTCAAAAAGGTAGGTGTCGAAAATTTTAAGAGTATAAAAACATGTTTCAAAAAGTTTAAAAATGTAAACGAGTCTTCGAGAGATTTTCAGGATCATACAAAGTGGTGGTCGATAGTCTCTCTTGTTTATTTATGTAGATATGTAACAAAAGCATATATGACTAAGACAAAAAAACATGTCCTCAAAATGTGCCATGTTAATTTTTTTCACACTAAACATCCAGGAGAGGCAGAGGAATTTCTAATTCTTAGCTCTGGCTACCCCTTCTAGGGATTTATAGTCGTGAGTATATGTACATCATACATCCATCCTGACGTCGCTCAGCAGGGACAAAGGGCCTTGAGCAGATTTCTCCATCTGGCTCGATCTTGGGCAGCAACTGCGAGATCCTCCCACTTCAATCCCACAACTTTTGCCTCATTCTCCACAGAATGTCGCCAGGTTGTTTTTGGGCGGCCCCGTTTACGTTTTCCGGTTGGCTGCCAGCTGAGCACTTGCTTCGACGGGAATTCATCGTGTCTTCTGAGGGTATCACCCAGCCACCTCCATTTTCTTGTGAGGATTTCCTGGTCGATATGTTTCTGCTTAGTCAGCCTCCACAGTTCCGCGTTCGAAATGGTTCGTGGCCAGTAAATCCTCAAAATTCGCCTTAGGCATTTGTTGATAAATACCTGTAGCTTGCTGGATAGGTCTTTCCGAACGAACCATGTTTCGCAACCGTATAGCAAGACTGACTTTACGTAAGACTCGAAAATCCTCACTTTTGTACGCCGGATCATGACGTTAGAGCTCCACACCGGCTTTAACTGGGCAAAAGCACCTCTAGCTTTGTTTAGGCAGGTTTCGATGTCCATCTCTGTTCCTCCTATTGGGTTCACTACTCCCCCGAGATAGCCTCCTCCTCCTTCGCCATTAATTTGGAGCGGCTGGTTATCCAGGGAGTTAAGACGCATCTCCTTGGTCTTGCCTATATTGATCCGAAGGCCCTCTTTCGCAGCTTCCGTGGCTAGGTCAAAAAAAAAAGTCAAAAAGTTTATTCTTCAAAATTAAGTTAAAAACTAACATTTTTTGAACGTCAAATGTTTTTAAATTTATCATTAGTCCGTTGCTTCGGAAGGTGTTCGTAAAGAGAAGAAGCAACAAAGAAACTCTTTACATTCACATTTTTTCATTTTTTCAAAACATGGTTTGTACAATTTCAGTTTATTAACATGTTTTTACTTTATAAAAGATTTTCTATGCGACAAAACCAAACGCTTGTTTGACATAATAAAAATAAATTGTCCATCACAAAAAACCAATCACATAACGTGAGAAGAAAAATCCTCACCAGACAATTATTCCTGGGAATAACGAGGGAAGATTTATAGCTTTACGGACACGGTCATGTGCGCGTTGGGTCCTTGTCGTTTAAAAAGTTTTGAACACTGTAGTAAGATTTCTTTAAAAGCATTGCTTTAATTGCCTTTTTAAAAGATGCCACAGGCAATTCCAACATGTCAGAATGAAGTTTGTTGAACATTTGGAGGGATAGTCCCATAAAGGAGTTACTTACTTTATTAAGTCTCCACTTCGGTACGTTAAGTTTGTCCTTATTTCGAGTGTTAACAGTATGCCTATCACTAACTTTACTAAATTGACATATATTCTTTTTAGCATACATTAAATTCTCAAATATGTATTGGCAAGGGACAGTTAAAATGCCAATATCTTTAAATTTTTCGCGCAACGAATACCTCGACCTCAACATGTAAATAGATCGGATAGCTCGCTTTTGTAAGACGAAAACTTTATGAACATCAGCCGCTTTACCCCATAATAAAATACCGTACGACATAATACTATGAAAATAACTGAAATACACAATGCGAGCTGTTTCTACGTCTGCTATTTCTCTAATCTTACGCACGGCATACGCTGCTGAGCTCAGCCTTTTAGAAAGTGTTAGTATATGGGGTCCCCATTGCAACTTAGAATCGATTATTATCCCTAGGAATTTTGTCTCTTTCACTAATTCTACTTTTTCACTATCAATAACAATATTGTTTTCAACTTGCCTAACATTCGGTAAGGTAAATTTAATACATTTAGTTTTTTTGGCATTTAGAACCAGGTTATTTACAGTAAACCAATGCAATACCAGTGAGATAGCTTTATTTACGTCGTCAAGAGATGTAGAGGATCTCGCTACATTAAATATTAAAGATGTGTCATCTGCAAACATAACTATCTCAGAATACTTTTGTACCATAAATGGTAAATCATTAATGTAAATCAGAAACAGTAATGGGCCAAGTATAGAACCTTGAGGAACGCCCATTTCTATTTCCGATCCTTCCGACGTGGTTCCATTAATATCAACCTTTAAAGTTCTTTTATTAAGATATGATGCCATCAATTTCAGTGCTTGCTCGTCAAAACCGTAATATTTAAGTTTAATCAACGCTATCTCTTTTTTTACACAATCAAAAGCTTTTGTGAGGTCACAGAATATACCTAACGCATCCCGGGAGTTTTCCCATGAATTAAAAATATGTTTCATTAGTGACACTCCTGCATCTACAGTAGACCTACCTTTGGTGAAACCATATTGCTCGTCATGGAATATATTATGTTTGTTGAAATAAGAAAGCATTTGGTTGAACATGATTTTCTCAAAAACTTTACTGAGAACTGGTAAAATAGAAATAGGCCTATAATTGGTAAAGTCCTGACTATCTCCTGATTTATGGAGTGGGATGAGCCTACTTAACTTCATGCAGTCTGGAAATTCTCCTATATCTATACATTTATTAAAAAGTATCGTTAAATGTGGAGCGATTATATTTATTATTCTGTTTATGACGAAAACTGACATTCCGGTTATGTCTTCGGTTTTTTTAAGACTAATAGTTTTAAAATTTTTAATTATATCATTACTGTCAACATACATGAAAGAAAACTGTGCTGTTGTTTTGGTAACATTTCGTTCCAACAACTCAAGAGCTTTTTGGGGACATGAATTTAATTTCTCTGTTGTCTGAGTAGGGGTATTAATAAAATGATTTTCAAAAATGTCAGCAATTTGTGATCTTGACTGTATCAGTTCATTATCTAATAATAAATTGAGATCATGTGGGGACTTTAGTTTTCCAGTTTCACTGTTAATTATTTTCCAGACAGTCTTACTTTTGTTAGAAGAATTCTTAATTTTATGTTTTATGCATCTAGATTTAGCTTCACCACAAACTTTTTTGAAAATTTTTGAATAATTTCTGACATAAATAATAAAATCTTGGTTGAAGTTATAGGACTTTTCTCTATAAATGTTATATAGGTGATCTCTACTTATTCTAATTCCAGTGGTGGCCCATTCAGCAAAAGAGCATTTTGTATTACACAGTATTACCTTAGTTTTAAAGATTTTGTTAAATTCTGTTTTCAGCCCATTGATGAAAGAAAGACAATTCTCTAATGATTCACTGCTTCTCATTGGGGGGCTGATGCTAGACCTAATATTATTTTCAAATAAGCTAAGTTTTTTTTCAGTTATCTGTCTACATACTATTGACTTTTTCTTTTCAATGGTAAATTCTAAATTTATAAATTGACCCTTGTGGTCTGAGGTAATGCAATCAAAAAGGAAGTGACCGGAGTAATCACAATTGCAATAAATATTATCTAAACATGTTGCAGAGGTCGAGGTAATTCGGGTTGGCTCATTAAATACATTTAGAAGATTAAATGATTGAAAAAATGTTAATATTCTCTCCTTTACTAGACCCTCACCCAACAAGTCAACATTGAAATCCCCACAAACTACAACCTCTCTGGAGCTGCGGGAAGCCATCCCCAAAGCATCTTCCATCACTGCTTCAAAGATGTCATAGTTACCTTTGGGTGGGCGATATACACACAAAATTATGTACTTGTTCAATTCAATGCATGAGATTTCTACATGTTGTTCAACAGAGAGTCTACAGATGTCTTTTCTTTCTTTAAATTTAATGTCTACATATAATAGTATCATACTACCCCCACACATTATGGACTCTCTGTTAAAACAACTGCCCACTGTGTAATTCTTTAAACTAAACTTCATTTGTTCGGCTTTTAACCAGTGTTCTGTTAAACAAAGTATTTTGGCATTGTACTTATTAATGAATAATTCTAATTCTAATAATTTGCAGGAAAGGCTCTGTATGTTCTGATGAACAAGAGAAATGTATGCCTTTTCCTTTGTCTTACTACCTAGTTTAAAGCTAAATTTGCAGATACATTAGTACATGTTGGGGACGACCCAAACAATAAGTAATGCTGAATATAAAAGCTGAGGGATGCTAGCTAGGGTTGGTGACTGTAAAGAGCTATAAATAACCAAACCCGTTGAGTGATGATTTAACACTGATTTATTTATTCTACCAATATTCAAATGATTGCGACACAGCGTAATGCAAGCAATGCTAAAATTAAAACATATGTATTTTAAATTATAAATTAAATGTACTTGTGTGCGTTAGCTTGTACATCTTGCCAACCCAAAAAAGGAAGGAAAAAGGCAGCTTTGTTACAAATATCAATATGACAATTTCAATAATATGTAATTTAAGGCTAAAGTTATGGTATTATCAATTATAGAAACAATATTAAATTAAATTTGATGCTTATTAGTAAATTTATTTTCACGTAGCTGTCCATACTTATTTTAAATTTTATTATTAAGAAGAGTCAATAGATACGCTAAATGTAATTGTCCCCGATGGGCTCAACTATTTCACTGAGAGAATCACTTGGAATGGGGACCGACACTGACCGCGGGGGTTTGGGAGGTACTGTGCCTCTATTTACACTTAATATGCCCATGCTCAATGATTCACGCAATTCACTACACTGTGTTGTCACGTGGCGCGCGGCGTTGTCGGCGAACGCGGCGCGGGGGGCGCGGGGGGCGGCGGCGTGCGTCGCGGGGCGCACCGGGCCCTCCCGCCCGGCCGAGGAAGTTAACTGCATACTGCGCCGTCTCCTCGCTCGAAGACAGGCTGCTATAATTCCCATTACCAACAGTACAGAAATCATGCCATACATGATGGAAAACTGATGAATGTCATGAACGCTGAGCTCAGACGCTGACTGTTGTTTTAGGTTTTTGATCTCATTGATAATGTGACGATACGTCTGTTGGTGGTTTTCAGTCGTAAAGTTGAAGCTGGCTCCAGGTGTCTTGATGACGCTGTTTAAAATAGATATCTCTGGGGATTCGATC